>JANSTP010265927.1:0-10822 GCA_025330745.1 Cladonema radiatum | reverse complement strand
GATCCGTAATTTATGGAAATTAAGGTCGAAAATTAGACACTTTTCGGCATATGTAAATTTCGAATTTTTCCCTGTGTGAAGAAATCCATATGATTTAGCAGTTTCTAAAGAAAATAAACTAGTTTTTTTAAGGTGCACAATTATTAGCAGTGTGCAATAATTAGATGCACTGACTATATGTTAGTTTTGTTTTCTACTTTTAAGACTGATTTGAGTTTCAACTTATAGCCCTGAGCTATTATAGCACATGATAAGAAACTAGCACGATAATTAAAAAACTTGTACTATTATTGTTACTATTGTTATTTGTTTTTTTTTTCTATGAGTCTTCGATAGCGATAGTAATAGAGGATATACTAATAGATGATATATAATAGAGTAATAGAGGATTATAACTCATCTTCATATTTTAGTAGTATATGCCTTCAGTAGTATATTATTCACATTCAGAATATATATGTTTTTTTCTTTTCTTTTCTTTTTTTTTCTTTTGACTTGTATTTTACTTGTTTTTATTTGTTTTTATTTTATTTATTTATAGTTAGAGGGTTTATGGGCCAGACTTTATGAGGGTTTCCCTTATTCTGGCTGTCTTCCCATTGTACATATTTTTTAAAAATCGTTCTTGTTCTTGTTTTGTTTGTATTAAGCAGACCATGACATTTGGCACACCAAGATTAAAATTAAAAAGGTGTTGCACACATGAGTTCTGGCAATTTGTCAAAAAAAAACTTGTATATCCAAGCAAGACCCCTCAAATATTGCTAAATATGGGATAAAGAGCCCTTTACAAATCAGAATCAAATTATTTGACTATATTGCTAAATATTCAGTTTTTTTAGCATATTTTCAAAAAACTGCCTCTCCGGTGTGCACAATTTCTTGATCTGCCCTAGAACAGTCAGGGAAACCTATGAAAATGCACCCTGCACTGGTTATAAGATAATTTTTTTACCTTTTAGGGCATATTACAAGAATCAACTAGGGCATGGGCACTTTTTTTGCTGCACTCATGGAATCTCCAAAATATACCATGTTTAATGCGTGGGGCCCAATGCATTTGCAAGGGGTTTATATAAGTTATGAGTTATTTCCCCCATTGCAAATGTAGTAGGGGGAAATTTTAAAATGAAATAAAGTGATTTTATTTATATTTTGTGATTAATACTACTAAATAAAATGTTTTTTAAAATTTACCTCAACTAGCAGAGTCACAATCATTTCCTGACAGAAACATATTGTGCTTGCTAGACGACTGCGGTGTGGGTTTGAACTCGGAACCCTTAAGATTCAACAAACTTAGGATTCGCTGCCTGGTGTGCTGCCAACTGCGCTACGCCCCCTATTTCAAGTTAGCAGCTCGTAATAAATTTTCAATCTACACCTTTTTTTTTCAAAATCCTGAGAAAAAGGTCAAACTTGAAAGGCTAAGATAGGTAGGGTGGTCAAAAGCAAATGAAAAAATTCTGAAAAATCAGAATTTCGTAATGCCTGTAAAATAAAATGTTAAATATTAAAGTTCTCCAAGGATTATTATATGTGTGTCAAAATGTGAAAGATGGTGTTTTTAATTATCAGACATACATTTCAATCAGTGAGAAATAAATATTTAGAATTTCTTGTTTAGTTTTTCCTGCTTTCTTCCATTTTTTTTTTTTTTTTTTTTATGTAAGCTTATTTCAGTATTGAAAGTTTCAAACAATTAATAAAAAACTGGGATGGTAATCGATGTAGACGCTTAGTATGCAACAGAAAATATTTCAATGAATGACATTTCTCAAATTTCTTCCCGGCCTTTGTTCTTAGTTTTTGTTTTCTTATTTTTGTTTTTTGAGAGTCAGATTTGATTAGCTATAGCTCGAAATTTGCGTTTTATTCAAATACTTTTTAAAGAGAATTAAAAAATTTGTTTCGTAAGTTCATTTCTCTATTTTTGCAGCTCGATTAACTATTTCTTTAGGTCATCATTTTATAAAAAGCAAAAATGTAAATATTTATTTATTCATTGTAATTCTTTCTTTGTAATTTTCTACCTGCAATTGAGGGTTTGACAATGCAATTTATTTACGGTAAATTGTACGCTTGTTTTGACTTTAAACAAATATCTATGTCTATGTCTATGTCCATAGAGTGACACCAAAAAACTCTGATGTTAGTTGTTTTGAAATGGTTTTTGTACCGGAGGCCTAAGATTTTTCTTCTAACCCCTAGTATGTTTCGACGTACATCTCATAAATTTAAAGATTCTGGTTTTTCATTGTGATTTTTAGCGATGCAAGGGTTTCAAAATTTCAAATTCCTTCAATTTTCATATATTTTTGTGGTTGAAAATTTTTTAGGAACAAGCCCTCAAAAAATAGGTACTTTTATATCTACTTTTCATTTCAGTCATTTATTTTATGTTATCTAATATCAAGGAAAATTGGGCCCAGATCCCTATATGTAATTTTAAAAACTTTCATGATATTTGCTTTTCTTTTTAGGGTTAATCCATGAATCTTCAAGGCAAAAACCACCCTCCTCAAATTTTCAAGTACATTTGCTGAGATGTTACTTGCTATGACCAATACAACTTCTGAAAATTTCAACCCCTAATTTTAAATTGACCTTTTTGACATTTTTGCCCAAAAAGCTGGTCCACATTTTATTGTAATTTCAGGACCAAGTCTAAAACACATTAGTTAAGCTTCTGCAGACCTCTGAAAGGGAATGTCATACCTTAATTAAAGTTCAGATCAATTGTAAGAGTTCCTCACATGATTAAAGAATCTTCTTACAGAATTAAAAAATATCTTTTCGTTCTTGAGATATTAAGTGAAAAAGGTTTTTTAAATAATGGTAAGTATGCTTAGTTGTGATGTTATCAAAATTTTAACCTCTGAGAAATTACAAATTTGAATATCTAAATAACAGATAATTTCACAAATTCAATTGTGTTTTTTTATGGTAAATGTACCTGGATAACAGTTCCAGGCCCTTTTTGAAGTCATGCCTGCGTGATAAATTTGAAAAACTGTGTTTTTTCAGTTGTTACAAGGGATATATTTTTGAAATCAGGACTATTATAGCTTTCCAAAAACAAAAAATGTCATTCAGATTTTTTTACTTCCCTAGTTATTGTCATGTCAGCAAAAAATGAAAGGGACTGAAATGAGAATTAGGTTCGAATTTTGAAATTGGTTTATTAAGTTTCTCAAAGAGCGTATATGAAAAAGCAGATTTCCTGAAGATTTTGTTTCATAAAAAATTACAGAAGCTCAGATATTGCAGATTTTATATGTTGGGATTTTTTGTTTCATCTCTAAGAGATATTACAACTAGGCATGCCCAAAAATCTTTAGACTTAAATATCTTTTTATTGAAAAAAGATTTTTTGATTCTGTAATTGTAAGAGGATTGTTTTAATGAACTCTTCAATTTGACTGTATCACTTAAATTTTTTACCACAGCGCAAACTGTAGGCCTGGTCATAAGAGGCGTGCAATCAACATGCACACACCCACACACACCTCAATTCATTTAGGAGTGTGGTTGCCACTCACCTAAAATATTTAATAACTCTCCATGATAATAGACAATTTAGCAAAAATATTTAAAAACACACGCTTAAATTTAAAGGAGGAGAGTGATGACCACTTGCCTACTAATTTTCTAAAGACAAGGCCTGAACTGATTTTTCTTTGTTAGAAATATGATCAAACTGAAACTTCATATAGATAACTCCTGCTCTTTATGGTATCAAAAAATTGATGTCTAGCATATAATACCTTGATACTCATTCCTTGAAATCTCACCACGTAATCATAAACACATAAAACTTCTCCTTTTGGTCATCAACTTTCTTTGCATTTTTAAGCATAGACTATTAGGCGAAGAAAAAGATTTTATAACAAGATATTAGTGGTCAAAACCACCAGTCTACTATAAGTTTCTGTACCATAACTGTTTTATGAAACTAATTCACTTGTTAACAGATTGTCTGGTAATACAATAAGAATGGTAGTAATTTTTCTTTTTTTTTCTATCTTTTCAGTAGTTTAAAAGAGGAGTATCTTCAGCATTCAAGAGACAGTAAACAATGGGATCATAATGATTCGAAGAAGAAGAAAGACTGTTTTATTTCTATGTTGTATTTTTTCTGTAGCTCTTTATATCTATTTTACCAAAGTTGACACACGTAATGTTGGTATTTTTGGAAGATCGCGCGATCCATTGTTGGACAAAGCTTATCAAGATGCCAAGTTACAAGTATATGCTGACCTCATGAAAAAATTCAATGATTCATTATCACAGCAAGCTATTGATATTGATCCATTTGGAGAGACTACTACAGAAGCTTTTGACTTTAGAAATTTTAAAATTGATTTTTTGGAAACAAAATATAAACCGAAAGACCTTATTCCAGTAGTTGATAATTTAAATGCTGAACAACTTACATATAATAAAGAAAAATTTAATTTATCTCCAAAGGATATTCAAGCAGTTATTATTATACAAGTACATAAAAGAGTAGAATATTTTAAAGAATTGCTCGATGCGTTACAGCATTCAAAGGGAATTGAAAAAGTCTTACTTGTTATCAGTCATGATTTTTATTCAGATAAAATGAATGAACTTATTCGCAAAATTAGTTTCTGTCAGGTAATAAATTATATTTATTTCTTTGTTTAACTAAAAGTTCCTATGAAGAGAGGAGTCAAACTCCCTCAAGCATTCAGCCGTAACAGCAACTAGAACTTAAGCAACCCTGAGACTCAAGTGAAAGCGTTGGTTGTTTACAAACTATAAGTGTAAATGCCTTTATTATAGCTCTTCCTAGTTGCCTAGTTGCTCACTTCTACCTTTTGTTTTTCCTAATAATTTTAATTATCATGTTGAAGCATGTGAAGAAGTTTATACCTTTTTGAAAGCTGAAAAATTTCTTGTTTTGCTTTTAGATGATTCAAATATTTTTTCCGTATTCATTGCAAATGTATCCCAATACTTTTCCTGGACAGAGTCCTGATGACTGTGCAAGGGACTTGAAAAGGGAAGAGTAAGTCTGAACTTGATTTCGAATTGTTCTTCCTAGGAAGTAGCAGGATGTAAGTTAAGCTTTTACAGTGTATCAATCTCAATATTGCAGAAAGGAAAGAATGAGCAAATACGAAATAATAGCCTGATATTCTTTGAAGGAATCTCAGCTTTAATAAAGTTAAGACAGAAATTTAAAAATAAGGTTTTTGCTATATACAGTAGCTAATACAAATTAACTTTTTCAGCTTCATTCAAAATAGCTCATGTTATTTCTCTGATAGAGTCACAGGCCTTCCAGGGACTAATCTAGCGCTTTTTATAGTCCAAGTCTGTTCATCGGACACTGCCCCTGCAGACATAGGATAATTTTTTTTTTTTATAAAGAAAAATAAAACATTTGATGCAAATTGTGCCCTACTTAGTCATATTTGTGCCCTTTTTGGACATATTTGGACCCTGCCCTTAATTTCTAAATTAACCTCTGCCTTCATAAAAATGATGCACACACACTAAAAATAAGTGAACAACAATTTTATGTGGTTTTTGAATGCTAGATTTCAGGTTTACAGAAATTAACACCTTATTCGTTAAAAAAAAATCTCTTACTGTATGTCACTGCTACTGTATCAGTTTTAAATTTTTATCATTAAGCAAGACCAGGTTTCACAAAAGCTTAAACTATTTGGTATACAGGTTTCGAAAAGTCGTTCAATCAAATTGTCATGCTGTACAATAGATTGGCACAAGTAAAAAATAGTTTTCAGTGGTGACTATTATGTGTCTAATTCTGAAATTTTTTATTCAGAAAATTTAAGCAATAAAATGATTGTAATTGATTTATAGAGCATTTAAGATTGGTTGTCAAAATGCTGAAACTCCTGATAAGTATGGTCATTATCGAGAAGCTGGTGTGACAATGACTAAACATCATTGGTGGTGGAAGGTATTGTATTTAAATCCTTTTTATAGACAGACCTTTATGTAGTAGTGTACTTTCGCATCTTTTCCTGGTAGCCCGGCCTGTCGAGTTGGATTTTGTCTGACACTGAGATTCTTAATAAATATGAAGATGAGTGGTTTTAATTGATGTTACAAGTAGTAAAATACCTGTGTATTTTCGGTTTTTTGGTGATATTAGACCAACTGCAAAATATTTTGATTGAAATTCCCACGTTTATAGCTTTTTTTGTTTATCATTCTGGGCTACTGACCCAAAATTTATGGTAGCCTGTACAAAAGTTTTGGTCTAAAACCACCAGGCTACCACAAGCGTACACCACCTGCATTATGACTTATTGTGTGTGAGTAATTTTCCCTCATCCTGGGGGCTCAGGTAACATTTTTTTCCTTACATTTCAATCTTTCTTAAAGGTAATGTACACTTCCCGAAAAAAATGAAAAAGTAACCTCAGCTGACTTTGAGAAAATAGAATATAAACATAAAAACTATTAAATCTTCAATAACTGAAAATCTCCAATTTTTTTTTCCGCTAATTGCCTGCTTGCCCGTCCTTGCGACGGCCTTGCCGAATTTTTTTAAAATGACAAGAAATCTGTGACGTCATCGCATTCCCAATTAGCATTATCTATAAATTATTTTATAAAATATGATGGTCAGAATATAATTACTATTTTGATAATTGTTTGAATTAACAGAAGTGTAATTAGAGAGGTCATGTTTTTAATAAAATGTTTTCAATTATGTATTTTCTAACAGAAAAATACTGAATTAAGGAACGCGATGACATTGTCAGTAATTATTCGCATAATAAATTATCTTTCAATGCGTATGCCATGTTGGATGTTTTTTAGTGAAATAAAAATGCTATATCTGGCTTTGATAAACATTTATAAGGATTTTCGCGATCGAATAATTCCTTCAGATGGCTGTTGGGAATGATTGAAAAAATCTTTTTCTGAAGCGCACATTACCTTTAATCTGTAGCTGGGTTAGCACTATTAGTAATAATTCCTTCCTTAAAATAATTTTAGAAAATATAATACAGCCTATATCAATCATAGATCAACACAGTAATGGATCAACTTGATGCAACCAAAGGATTCAACGGCCCTTTTCTCCTTCTCGAAGAAGATCATTATGTAGCAACAAGCTTTCTTGATGCGCTTGCACAATTACATTCATTTAAAGTAAAGTAAGAATACTTATGATGGTTTTCCTAAAACAATGATTTTTTGTCAATTTATCAAGCTTTTTATAGAGAAAAAATATCATTCATATTGTTAATTTATAGTTTTCAATTTTAAGCTTTTTTTTTTTTTTTACTTTTTATTGTTTTTAATGAAAGGTTATTTCACTGTCTTTGGAGATTAAATTAAAATTTGTCACTATGTTGTAAATACATACTATACTGTACTATGTTTTGGCGTTAATATTTTAAATACCCCTCTCCAAGAAACACCCTCCTTAAAACTTTAAAAATTAAATAAATGTTCACCCTCCAAAAAATGCCCACCCTCATATAAACACCAATCCTTTTGTTTTTTTAGAAGATTTGGCAATACTTTATTCTTGTTACGCAATTTTGTTCTAACAAAACTTTCCCAGAGACCAAAATACCAAGTGTCAATTCTTTTTATCTTTGTCTTTTTGGTCAAACTAATTAATGAACACCCACCCTCTATTAAATACCCCCTATTAGATTGCCCTGGGCATTTATTAGCGGATTTATCGTAACCTTGATTCACTCTCTATTAGGCCTGCCATATCTTTTTGCAACATCGGAAAAAAGAAATCTTTGCAACATATTGTAATATTTTATTCTTATTTGCTAGTGAACCAGAATGCAAAGATTCTTGTGATATATTGACACTGGGCAACTATAACCAAGAGCATAACTTCAAGGAAGATGGATCAAAAGTATGTACAGTACTTTTCTCTTGCTGACATAGTGTGCTCATTGCTTTATATCACTGGTTGTCTTCAATTACATTTTGGAAAGCTGCCAACCAATCCCCTAAAATAATAATAATAATGAAAAAAAGCATAACTTCCTTAATATGAGTGAATCTGTTGATTACTCTGTGGATTTGTCCTTGGAGAATTTATATTCCTCTTCTGACGATTTTCAATTTATCAAACTTATTGAATTTGTGGAATTTATTTATTTACAATTTTCAGTTGAATTTTATTGAGTTATGTAGGTACTTGATGATATTGTGTTTTCTGCGCATGGAATTGTAGGTTTCATTTTTATAGGCATTTCATGGAACATGGATATCTAGCCAACATAACATGGGCATGGCTTTGTATAGAGACACATGGGAAAGTATTAAACAATGTTCAGAGGTATGTACACTTACAAAATAATAAAATATAAAATAGTTCATTTTAAGGCGTACATATGAAAATAATGATCAGATGGACTGCGGAACCAGGGGTGCTGGGGGAGGGGGCTTTAGTCCAAAGTTTTGTTTTTTAAAATTTTTAATTAAAAAATTTCCAAAATATAAAAGCATACAAAGAGGCATATATAACTAGCATAAAAGACAACATTGGAATCAGTTTTGCACAGAAAACACATTTGCTCTGCTCGTTACACAGACACATTTACTCTATCATGGTACGCACCCCCCCCCCCCAGAAATCTGGGGGGGGCTAAAAATTTTTTTAGCATATATTTGTTGGGGGCTAGGACAAAGTATAATTTTTGGGGGGACCTTTGCTGCTGGGGGGACCTAAGCACCCATGAGAGATGTGGGGGCAGTTTCTATAATGAAAGGGAATTAAGTCATTTTGAGTAAGTTCATATCTTTTAAATCGTTATTTTTGGGTCTATTTCTTTGTGCAAGTGCTCACAATTTATTATAATTTTTAACCATTTCTGTGGTCTCGTGGGCACTTGCGATCAATATTTTTCCCACAGCTCTATAAATAACTATTAGTGGAATACGTTTTTTAAAAACTCATCGTCAGAATTCTTTTCCTACATTTTGCTAGTCTTTTTGGCGTTTTACTAGCACTTCACATTTTTAAACATCTTTTTGCATAAACATGTGTTGTTTTAAGGATATGACTTTTGACTAGCTTTTTTAATTTTATGAAAACCCTTGTTTTTGAGTATGCATAATCCAATCTATTTGCATATCTTCTTAATTAAACCTTAAGTAAAGTGTTACTTATAATCAAAAAGCTAAAGATTTTTATAAGCTTGTTTTTCATTGGAAAATTTGTTTCTAGGTTTCTTATAATACTCTGTCTAGCATTTTTTTTTGTTCAGACATACTTTAACTGATTAGGTCTGGAGGCCTCAGGGATATTAATTTTGGTCTCATTAGAAAGACCATTTATTTTTCCTTTAAGAAAGGTGTCAAACATGCCCCCTGGGCACTTCACTGTTGCTGCAATCGGGGATTGGCCCTCCAAGGAATAAAGTAAATCTATATTAGAAATGATAAATTCTTTAAAAAGAAGTATTCTACCGACAAGAAATCGAAAATCACTGGCTTCACAATCTTCAGCAAATGAAGGCACAAGCACTTAGGGTTTTTAAGTTATTAATATTCATAAATTTCATTTTTGTTTGTAGAATGTTTTAAGTAGATATACTTTTATAGAACGTTTTGCATGAGAGTGTGACAATATGTATCAAGTTGCAATATTTAATGTAATTTGATTTTCACCGTGTCTTGAAAACTTTGAGTTCATAGTGGGGGCTAAGATAGTTTCATACCAGGGGGGACCTTATCTTTAGGGGGGACCTAATTTTTCTGGGGGGGGCTATCACCCCTCTACATACCATGTCTATTCTAGACTTTCAAGGAACTAATTAACAGTGCTTTTCTTTGTAAAATTTAGTGAAATGTGTCGCAGTAAAAAATTTATTTGGTAAAACTTACTAACCTGTAATTTTTGTTTTAACTATAAGTTTTATTTAACAAAGGTGAAAATAGAGAATAAAGGGAAGGTCAATTGGAGCAAATCAATTACAAATAGGGCGATTTTAGCCAATGTAGGGGCCTTAATTTTCAGGATTTTCCATTCCTGTCAGCCCTAACCATGGTGGTGCCTCCTTGGACCCTAAACCAAGGATGGAAGTTTTCTGGATATATCCCGAATTCCGGATTTGCAGTATGGTAAAAAAGTATTCCGGATTTAATGGGGAAAATTTTGACACACAAATTTTGGTATTCATGTGGTCCAACATGCCTGAACACTTTTCAGAGATTTATTTTATTGGTTGTGACTTCAGAACTCCTAGTAACAGGGTTCTGACGTTTTTTGAAGTGTATTCTAGTGTATTTCTTTCATTTGTGAATTTGAAACAAAAAAATTTTATTGGATTTTATGATGCTTTTTCTTTTTCTTGAAAAATTTTGCGGATTTTCAAAAATCGTTAAGTTTCATCTTTGCCCTAAACTTTAGCCCCCCGATTTAAAAAAACGCTTGGAGTCCCCGGATTACAACTTTTTATTTCATTTCAGTTCTTTCTCCAGCTAATTTGATTCGTGATTATGTCACTAACTCTCTGTTCTTTGAAAGTTTTTTGCAAAGTGAAATCGCTTTTAAGAATAATAATAAACAAGCAAAATGAAAAGTTTTCTAAAATATGCTCTACTGCCATTTTGCGATTAGATGATATTGTAGTATCCAGGGGTTGAAACTGAAAAACATAGTTAAAGGTAGTGTCCGCTATTTTTTTGGTATGTTTGATTTTTTAATCATCTTCAAGAGTTTATAAAAATATGAAAACTGGTTTTTATTTCATCTTAATCTGACTTTTCCTTCAAAAGTTATGACTGTTTGAATATTTGAAGGATTCGAGGTAAATTATGAAAACTGCTGAAA
>JANSTP010265926.1:0-20280 GCA_025330745.1 Cladonema radiatum | reverse complement strand
AAAAAAATTCGTCGGTAATAAATATTCGTCACTAAGGCCAAAATTCGTCACTTTTTACCGACGGATTTTTTACCGATGATTTCTTTTTCGGCATTCAGATTTTGGGCAGAAATTTCCGCCCGACGAACTGTGAACGGAATGAAAACGGGATGTGGGATTGATTTGAGCAGAAAAAATCCACTAGTTAATTTGACACGACCAACTTTCTGTCAGCTGTGTTGCTTTCTCGGGAACAATTTTCCTTGTACAAAATATTTAATCAATAGAAATATTAGCAAACGGCCGCGCCTCGGATAATCTTAAATACCAGATAGTTCAAATATAAATTTGTTTTGCGGAAAATTAATGTGGAGATGGTTAGACTATGATAAAGTGGATATTGCGGTTTAAAATATTAGACTTTAATCACAGAATTTTAGCTGTCAAAACGAAATGAAATCGAAACACTTTCAAACAAAACTGACAAATACTACCTTACCACTGCATACCAACATTCGCTGTCACTCAAATTAAATGATCGTACTGCATTCAAGCGGCGTGGAGATTAAACATCGTGTCATAAGAGTAAATCCTTTATCATGCAATGAAGCATCAAAATATCAATTAATTAGCTTGATGTGATAATATAACTTGTATAAAAACAATTGAGATGGTTACTTGATAGAAATCCCTGTTATCATGCGCTCACAAGCATGAATATTTTTGTCACGTGCAAAAAGCGTGCACGATAGAAACTTGATCGCAATCACATCGCAACCGACTGTCGGCAACGACTTTATACAGCACTAAGTAATTAAAAGTCACTAAATTCATTCCGTAGATTTGAATGGCTAGATGTGGGGCAACATTTTTGAATATATTTTATTGATTAATTGATTTTTCAGGGCAAAATAAAATAGAGAGCCGTACGCGGACCGGAACAAGAGGCAGAAGAAGAAAGTTATGTCTTATTGAAACTTTGCTGTGGTGCAAAAGAAGATTTTTCTAACTTATACCAGAAATAAAATTGGTTTAAGTGAGAAAATGATATTAGATAATGGTTTTTCAAATTTCTTTGGACTTTGCTTTTTTCGGTCGAAAAGTTTCGAAACTGAAATTTTGCTGATTCCCGTATTATCAAACCGCCCTAACGAGCCTCCAAAGCACAAATAGGGGTGGTTTTCACCTATTCACTTAAACCCTTATGTAGCTTGCGCCCTGCCAATTTATAAAGAAAAGATTCGAAAAAGTCTGCAATATTTTGACCATGATTATAGCCAGCTAGAGCTACCAAATAACCAAGCAAAATTAACCGAATAAAATCGAACACAAATCGAGTCAATAAAACACCATTCAAAACATCAAATAGGGACCCATTAGATTGTTTTTTGCATTTTGGTGTCCCTGTCAGATGTAATTATTTCATTTCATTTTTGTACTATATTATTAAATACTTAGATTTTTTTATCAAGATCGCACTTCCTTTATTCGATTTTGTTAGAAAATTATATTTCGTTATATTCGACTCGATTACATTCGACTATACCGTATTTCATTTTTTCCGATTATATTCCTCGGCTATCATATTTCATTTTTTTTTTACGATTATGTTTGATTTTGTTCAGCTATTATAAATCTGGTAGCGTGATGTAGCCGTATAGCAGTATGTTAGATTGATATAATAGTAGTGTAGCCAAGGCGATCGATCGCCTTGAGTGTAGCTGTAAAATAGTAAAGACTCATGTCTTGGAGTATAGAAGTATCATTGTATGGTAGTATAGTAGCATCATAGTATAATATTGTGATATTATAGCAAAAGTATTCAATGGAGCCGTTATTGTAAATAGCCGTTCTACAGAAGTTTTTAGCTGTGGAAAGAGAGCCTTTTCTCTAAATAGTGTAAATTTTTGTATTTTCTTGAGTTAGCTATAAAAATAGAGCCATTCTTGTGCACTTCGATGATCAAAAATTAGTTGAAAATATTCTAGCTACCTAGAAATCAGAACAGCTTTTTTCTCGATTGGCTCCATTGTACAATGGTACTATAAAAGTATAGTATAGTGGTAAAGAAGTATTCAATTTCATTAAATTCAAGTGTACAATGATCTTCAAATGAATGAAACACAACCTTCAAATTCTGGAAAAAAAAAATTCTGTTGCGGTATTACAGTAAAATCTTGGTAACTCAGACCTCCACGGGACCTAAAAATCAGTTCGAAATAACAAAAGTTCGAGTTATCAGGATATTTAGTTCAATTATCTCTGAAGGGACCAATGAAAAAGTTGGACTTATCCCGAGTTACCGAGATTTTACTGTAGTTTGGGAAAGAGTATTTTTCCATTCATCAGGAATGTTAGCTCTACAGCTAGGTAATGCATCTAACATTTGGCTGAAGGAGGAGTCGGTAGCAAGCTTTCCGGAATGTGTTTGGGGCGATCTTTATGGTCGTTTTAGACCTCTAAACATACCATTTCATAATCTTTATCAAAACGTTTTATACAAACAACCGTATTTTTAGTATCATTGATATTATCCTCCTATTATCATTGATATTATCCCTTGGTATTGCTCTCATCTATCTTTCCCTTTCCTCCTGATCTGCTGGTAATCTATTGGTTGTTACTTTTTCTGTCTGCTTTGAGTAATTAGACAAACGACCTGTGCCACAGCACATTTTCAGCATTCCCCCGCCTTTTTACTCCCAGATTTTGATTAGCCTTTCGGCGGGAATGGTGTCATTGATTGATGGACGAGCCCACTATATACCCTTCAAGATCAACAGCGTACCGTTAATATACCTTATCGGTAAAAAATCCGTTGGTAAAAAGTGACGAATTTTGGCCTCTGTGACGAATATTTATTACCGACGAATTTACATTTTTAGTTTGCACAGTATCATAGGTTTTGTGGTTTAAACAGACATTAGGTCTTACTGCTACCTATGTTTTTGCTTAATTCATGTTGTTAAGTATCGGGAACTAGAATGCATAAGTTTGAAGATTATTTTTTTAGTATAAGTAATAAAAAAATGAAAAAGTTTACCACTATTGTTGTATTACATCTTGCTGGGCGAATAATTTCGTCGGTAAAAAGTGACGAATTTTTGTCTTAGTGACGAATATTTATTAGCGACGAAAATTTTTGCCGATCAAATTTTTTACCGACGGATTTTTTACCGATAAGGTATATGCGTCCCGATGTGGAAAGCGACAATTTGTTTTCGCAGCTCGCAGCTCACTGCACCCTCACAATACCAATACTCTCTCAATCCCTGTTAGCTCAGTGTACGCAGACTAAAGCGATCCCCAACTCCAGTCATAAAATTTGCCATATTCTTCCATATTATTGAGACAATTTCGACCTTCGCTGAGAATCAGTCAAGGCCCAAGCAGGTCATAAAAATTTGATACTTTTGAAAAATAGACCTAACATGTGTTTGGCAAGTACATACCCGATAAAACTGGAACTGTGGGATTCGCATTTCTTTTCTCTGCGGTAATAGGTTTGAAAACGGGAGAATACGAATAGAACAAGAGTGAGTTTCATTACATATACTCAACTAATCTACATATGAACAAGTATTGAGCAACGCCCTTCTCAAATAAAATGGTGGGCGTAAAGGCCAGGCGTAAATAGCTCTTATAAATTCAAATTAGCACTATGAATTACATTAAAACATAATAGCACCAAACTTCTATAAACATAAGACCAAAAATAAATTTAACATCAATATTATAAATTTATCTTTAATTTATTAATCTTTTTTAGCTGGTAAAGGACCAGAGAATCTTCGACATACTATGCCCCTAAGAATGAACATATGAATACTTTCAATACTCATAAAACAATTTCTCGTTTTTCAAATGAAAACCCATGATAATCCTTAAACAAGGTATTTTCTACAGACTAAAAATGCTGATTTGTGCAAATAAGTTGATCGGAGACTTTGTTCAGCGAGACAGCTGAAGTAAGTAGATGAATGAAGTAGATGATGACAAGTAGATGACGTAATATACAATATAGAATATTAAAAACCAAATTTATCAACACTGACAAACAAGACAAAACCTAACACAAAGACAGTAATAGAAAAATCTCTCCAAAAATAAATACAGAAAAAGTGCTGCTCAAATAATCTAGTAACCTCTAAGAAGAGCAGTTCGCTACGAAATATCTGTCATTACGATATCTTGTTCAGTCTGAGGTAATGTAGCCTTCATGTAGTCTGCATCGACAATATTTTTGAGAATTGCCGTGTCGGAAGCGCCATCTTGTATTGGCGTATTGTTATCTGGTACCATGTCAACTCTACTTTCGTTGACTTTGTTTTGTAAAGAACTACGTTGAGATGAGGGAAGCAATTTTTGTTCATCAGAGGCTTCATCATTACATCCGAGTTTCGAAGAATTTTCTTGAGGGGAGGTAGATTCGCGAAGAGTATTTTCAATAATGATCTCATTATTTTCCGCAGTATCTTTCTCTACTTGCACATGCATCGGGGTGACTGTTACTTTCTTTTCACTCTGCTCGTCAACCTGCTCGATTTTTATCTTTTTCATTTCTGGTTGGCAATAAGGGCATGCATAGGTGTCAATGGTCCCAGCCTCGTGTGCGCTGATCCCCACGCACACGCAATGGTACCAATTCTCACAAGAGTCGCACTGAACCCATTCAACTTCCTCCCCTAAGAAAACAAGCATATTGGGTATTTTGTTTGCCAAGCTCATACTCGAAAATTCTATGCCTCTGTTGAAGAAATGGTGCAACCTACTCGTGTAACCTATGGAACATATAAGCCTAACCTGGACCCTTCAATTTAAGAGAGGTTAAAAACTAGAAATGGCTTTTTTATCATCAGAAGGAAATACTGAAAGAAGATTGGAAAATCTTATTATTGGTAACTTAACATTCAATCAGATTCCAAGACGAGAGAGCAGTGATATTTTTATTCCATGGGTAAAAAAAATAAAGTGTAGAAAAAAAATTACTAATTTTTATTATGCTTTCACATGAAATAAGAATTTCCTGGTTCTAAATTCATGCCAAGTATTGCAGCCTCCAAGTCTTGGGTTTTCATGGGTCGGTGGTATAGTGGTAATCACTTAACTACAAAATCCAATGATAGGTTCGGAACGTTTGAGGTTCGAATCCTTGAGGCGGCTCACTCTCACGTTGTTTAGTAGAGCAACTGTCAATTGACGTTGTAGGCACAGGTGGGAGCACAAAGTACGCTAAGACCCAAGGGCGTCGGTTTATATAGGCCACCAGATGGTGTGCCTGAGCTCAACCGACGTCAAACAAAGATAACTTAACTTTCATTTTCATTTGAACACATATCTATAGATTTTATAAGAGGTCGTGTTTTCCAGTAGTTGACGTGAAAGGTAATTTCACTTGGCTAACAATTAACCAAGTAAAGCGCGAATTCGGCTCGTTGTTTAAAAGATAATTACTTGTAACGGCCAATCAACTTCAATCTTTACTTTTCTACTGGGAGACCCAAGAAGGCTTTCAAACTGGGAGACCCGTAGTTGTAAGAAGGTTTTCAAATATAAGCGGAGAAGTTGTAATTCTTACTTTATACAAGATACTGAAGTGACTGAGCTCACAGATATTGAGGAGCCTTAATTTTTTGCTAAATAGGCTTTCACGGTGAAATCTTTTGTGTTTAATTGTAGGGGGTGAGGGGGGAGGCGAATAAGCAGGGAGGAGGGGGAAGGGGTTAGATATTTTCCAAAATTCTGACAAAATGGAGGGATCAAAATAAGAGGACCCGAAGGTGGACCTCAGAAGTTCATTCAAAATGGTGGGTGGACAATAAAATAAGGATGGGTGTTTGTGTTCTGATATTCCGTTCTGGAAGGTCCCATAATGCAATTTCAAGGATAATGTTAATCTGAATCAAAAAGTAGGAAAAATTCACAAACAAATTCATGTGCTTAAATTCCGTTTTACTGTCACAGGCAAAAGAAGAGCATTGAAGTGGAATTAAAACAGATTTGGCAGAATCGATCCCCCTATTGCTCAAGCATTGGTCCAAACAAGATTAGTTGAAAACACACAAAAAAGAAGAGACGATGGAGATACGTACCGAGTGGTTTACGACAAGGTTTGGCAGCACAATCCTCATCATCTTGCTCCTCATCTGAAAGTTTGCTATCGGCATTAATACTAACCGTATCCTCTTGCTTAATTTCTGTTTTCAAAGCTGCACTACTTTTATTACCCTGTGACTTATTTTTATTATTCGATTTATTATTAGTTGATACAGTATTCGATTCCATCTTGCGTTTGTTGGAAAGACGTTTTTTTCGTTCTTTGACAAGTCGGCGTCGGTATTCACTATTCTAGAAGAAAACAGAATGCTTATTCACGCGGAGAAAAGTGTAAAACCTGCTATAAAGGAATGTTCTTAAACGTTTGATCATGGGTTGATGGCAAGGAAGATTCCTATTAATGCTTTTACAGTTTTGGTGTAGCGCCAGAATCATGTAAATGCAGTTGCAGAAATGGTTGATACAAATACGTGGCTGTTTATTTCAAACCATACTAATTCTTTTTACAAGAAGACAAAACAATCTAGCAACCATTCTCAAAGAGCGAAAGTGAAGAAATTAACGTTTTACCAGTATCATGCAGTCGTCCGATAAGAGAGGTTTTTGTATTTGCAAGATGGCCCAAAGTATTGCATTTTCTTCCAAGCCAACTTCCAGACTCTCTCCTTCGTATAATAAACTTTCCATTTCCTGAATAACGTCCGCTGGTAATACAGGCATTTGTATCACGTCTGTCAAAGGTTTTGACGTATCATCGAGTTTTTCGACCATATTTTCAAGAGATTTTAAGTTCGAGGAGAGGTTAGGGTCCACCGGAGTAAGAATATCAATAGGACTCTCAGCGCGAGATGAATTTGAGCTTTGTACGTGCAGTATTTGATGATTAGTCGCCGTCAATATGCCGCTATTTTCAGCATCTGACGAATTTTGAGTTTGTGAATTTTCCATTTGATTGTTTACAGATCGACAGCTTTCAGACTGCGCGCTTTCTTCGCATTCAAATTTTTTCTGCGTAGGTAGTTCTGTTTCTACACATTCTGTGTGAAAATAAGTAGAGAGTTTGACAGTAGAAATTATTTTCTGCACAATAAAAGTATTCAAGGGGGTGGACTGTTTATCTTGATCCTTATTAAGCTTCTCTTTAATGGAATTCAGAAGAATTTTGATTTCGTTACGTGAAAGAATGCGCTTTGTTCGTTCCTGCCACTTCATTGCACGCTCTGTTAAAAATTGCAGGGCTTCTCCCTCCGGTATTCGAACGGGTATTTTTTGTAGCGCCATCAGGAGCGATAAAATAGCGTCAATGCGAGGTTTTCGCGATCGACTGCATAAAGTACATGCGTAGCGAGTCTCTTTATTTGCACTCCACGATGTAAATCCTTTACCAATCGGTTTACCGAAAATGGATTTCGGAACGACAATACATGACGTGTGAAACCATTCTTGGCATGATATGCAACGCACCATAAAACCCTCGACAGGTCGGCGACATATACAATACGCCGTTTCAAAGTTTTCTTCCTTCACTTTTGAAATATTTGTTATACGCAAGGCTTCCAATGCCTTATGCTCATTCTCTACAAGTTGCTTCAAATTTGCAGCAACACCGATCGGGTCCAATGTCACATCTGCCCCATCTACAGACTCATGTCTACCAGAAACGTTTTCGGTTTTTATATCTGACTTTGATTCACGCCGTTCACGTTTAGTAGCAGAAAAACCAAATGAGTCATTGCCCTTGATCGTAGGCGACTTCAAATCCTCATTTATCTTGATGATCCCCTTATCGTTCGAGTATTTCTTCTTCCTTGCGTACTTATCGAAAACACCCACGTCTTTACGGGGCTGCAACACCTGAAATGACATAGATGTTTTTCAGAAATGAACTATCAAAAAAGACTCATATCAAATCCGATCCTCGATGTTAGTAACTAGCTTGATGCTGAAAATGTAGTACCTCCAGGAGGCTGAAATTACTGGCTTTCTTCAAAAATATTTTACTTGCACGTTCTCTCCATGCTTTTGCTGCAGCCACTTGTGATTCCATCTGGGCTAATTGTTCTAATCGAACAGGAATGGGTCGACCTTTTGTCACCAGATCCTCCAATACATGGAAGTATGGGTAATATTTGTCTTTCTGAAACGATCAAATACATAATCACTACTAAAGATGAACTGGAAAAGTAGGTTGTCCATGGTATTGCTGATTCGGTCTATATCTTAAAAATACAGAGGGTACATTATTAAACTCAAAAATCAGCTTTCAATATATCAACGAAAAGGCCTCATCCAACAGTGCAAAATAATGTACAAACTTAATTTCACAATGGCATAACTTTCATGGTCCTTAAAATGGAAAATGGTATAAAATATGATATATAAAAAATCGACGCCATTTTTTAAAAAAGATTCAATACTCCACAAAAACTTTTTACAAGTAAGCGTCTATGCTATTGGTAATGCAATTCTTTTCTTTCTGAACAGAAAACCAATATTACCAATGAAATACTTAATGGAACTTATATATGGACATGTTGGTAAAGAGACTGTTCTTCAAGAATTTACTCGAAAATCTTAGCACAGCCTAAAGCTAAATTAGAAAGTCAAAATGAAATTAAACTTAGTGACATTCTGATGATGAATATAATAAAAAATGGGGCCGACAGAGATTCCCATCATGATGGTTTCATGGCTCAAAAAAATAAGCAACTTGCTGAGAATACAGACATTCCAATCACCGTTCTCATGTCTCACAAGACTAATAATACCAAATGTACTTGCGTAATAGATAGAAGGAAGCGACAAACCTGCAGTTTTTCAACTTTATTCGACCAGTGGTTGGCAGCAGCAACAGCTTCCTTTAATGCACTTACATTTGGTAGGAGGATCTTCACCTTCGAAGCTTCTTCAACAATCACTTCAAGAGTACCTATCAAATGACGTGGCCTGGAACAAACATTATGAACATATTGAAAAAAAGTGAAGCTTCAAATGTTTTTGACATAGGAAATGATTTTTCATAATTTATGTGGTGCGTGTTGAAAAGGAACATTACGATTTGATGACATTACAGCACTCGGTACTCCAACAGGCCCTATTTTAGCTCCTTTCCTATTTTCAACCTACGTGAAGGACATGCCAATACTACGTTCAGTAGTTAGGTAAAAGCTTTCCCTCTGTCTATATGCTGATGACGGGATCGAACAAGTTAGTGATCAGGAGTTTTTTGAATAGCATGACTGGTTCTTAGACAACAAACTTTGTATCCATTTTGGACCAGAGCATAAGAAAAATAGGGTTGGAGATTTAAATACTTGCTATAAAAATATCAACAGTCGTCAACATTTAGTAGTAACATTATTAGAATGTATATTAGAGGAATCGCTTAGTGAAGAAGCAATGGGTCTCGATGTAATCAAATAAACTCAAGACTTGCTTCTCTTTACCATAAAGAGAAATTTTTCTAACACCCACTTAAAACTATTACTCTGTAATACCCTTATTCAGCCACTTTTTGAATACGTGTGCCTAGGCAGCTACTAATATCATGAAACTGCACTTATTGAATGTTCAACTTAACATAGGTAGTTGATACATAATGAAAATCTAAAAAATATAGTTTAGGAATACAAATTTGACAATAGTTTCCATACTTTGCTTGCAAACATAGCTTTGCTTTTTCTTCCCATCTGTCTGCTGCATAAAGAAGCTCTTTCAATCTGGAGAGTGGCTTCTCTGATGCTAAAACGACGTGAGAAAACCTTGCATATGACTGACAAAAATGCGAGCGTTTTAGTGATGCAGATCAATGCAATGAAAGAAAAATGTCTTAAATTTAATGCGATAGTTATCATATTGAGTTGAGAAATGGTGGGAATAAGTAAAAGAGCTTGACACCTGGTTTTTTACGAACACCAATCCCCTGATCAACACAATCACGAATGATGTCAAGGGAAATTGCTTCATCTTGATTTAAAACTTGCTCAATGCGTTCCAACCACTTGGCAGCTTTCAAATCCTAGTCAACAATAAAAACTGCATTGAAAAAACAGAAAAAGCGAAGGCTTTTCTCTGCAACTTTTTTTTTTTTTTTTAGCCGTATCAATTTATGAGAAAAACTGCCACTATCAGTTATTAAAAGGCTATCTTACATATAAAAGCCCTTTTTTATTTGGCCCGTTTCTATGTAAAGCAAGGTAAAATGGGTTTTCTCATTTTGTTCAAAAAGTGGTTGAAAGTTAAAGCTAATCTCCTGAAATGTGAGCTGGTTGCGAAAGCTTACCTCTTGAAATAATATGATAAAGAAAAAGAAAAGATAGGAGTGGAGATGATAATCATGGACACTCACAAGTCTCAGTTCATTGACTTCAGGTAAATCAATGTCAAAGGTCTCTGAATGTTCCAACAAGCTTCTAGCTTTCTCTTCATTGTAACCGTCTGAAGATAAGACGAGTTTGGCTTCATATCGAAAACTTTCCACTTGTTGAAGCAGTTTATCTATAGCTGAACTTTCCTTGATACTGCATGGCAAACTCAAAACTTGATTGGCGTATTCTTTAAGCTCTTCAAGTGATAGACGTGCTGGGGTCTGTGTAGTAGGCGTACTTGACTTCCTATATACAAATATACTATGTTGAAACTTACTAGAAACACAAAAATATTCACAAATAAGTATTCTTCAGCAACGGTATGGTGACTGCACCTGCATAAAAGGGTTACCCATAATAAATTAGTCAGCATATGTCAGAGGTATAATGAATCGTATGTTCATCCCAGTTATCAGTTCTGGAATTGAAAATTGGAAATCTAAATTGACTAGTATATCTGGAAGAATAGATAGTGGGAATAATATCAAAAGTATGAAGGAGTTTTTCATTGAAATATTTTATGTAGCGTACAAAGTTTTCTAGTCAATGGCCTATCTTCAAGGGATTCAACTCCAAGTATAAGTTTTTTCCCTTGAAATTTTTCTTAAAGCACTACAAATTACCCAACAGTCATGGTAGTGTCATTTTTGACTCTGATTAATACATTGTATGTTACTTGGTTTGTTGTAGATATCAGCATATTCTAAATGGGTCTTATAAATGACATATATCGCTAACAGAAAGGAGAAAAGCTAAATCATGCAAGGGCGCAATACCACTGTAAACAGTGTTTGCCTTAATTTTAATATGCTTTGATGAACTTAATTTGCTATCAAGATAAAAACCCAAGTATATCTGATTGTCAGTGGACTGTCATAATCACACCAATTAAGCATATTTGATTTAAACATGTTTATTACCAGATATGTTCATACTTGGTTGAATGCTTTTGACACAGCTCTTGTGTGAAGAGTGGGGTTACAATCAATCAGTAATTGATTTGTGCTGGTCACAACTCAAAGGACTAATAAGATCATTTGCTTTGATCAAATCATAAATACTGTCAAAAAAATCACTTTTTTGAAAACCTTTGTGCACAAACAGGAAGTACAGGCACATGTTTATATAATCTTAATCAGATATCTCACATCTTTTGTGAATATGAACTACATTTGCTTTCTTCCATGAGTCATGAAATTGATAATATGATACACTTTTAAAAAATTATTCTAAAAGGGTGAAGAATTAATTCCTTGCAGATTTAGACCATTCTAATTGAAATATCATCGAAATATCTTCCATGCGCCTTGTTAAAATTTTAGGAAATAAAATGTAACTTGCAATTGGGTAAATGCAAGGATACCTAGTCTTGTGTTTTTTCGCAAGGAGCTGAGCCGCAACTTGCGAACATTGATCAGCCTCAGTGACAGAAGATTTCAAGTGCTCCAATAATTCACATGCTGGAAAGTTGCATTCTTCAGCTTCTGTAATATATTCCTTGAACACGGAAACATCTAAAACAAAAGAAGAATCTATGAGTGATGATTTTACACATAAATAATAGTGCACATGTCAATGTTATTGTCACATGGTGTTTGGGCCCAAAGAGAACCCTAAAAAACTTCTCTCATGGGTGAAAGCATCAAAGGTTTTACAGGTTTTGTTCACACTCAGCAAATAATTATGATTTTCATCAAAAAGCAATCACTAAACATAATCGTCAACTGTAAGAAACTACTCGAATCTGACCAACTAAGAAAGCAATAAACGAAACTTTGAAAGTTTGAATAAAACTGAGTGTCAATAGCCCAGTCAAGTTCTTAAAACAATTTCCTTGAATTAGTCTCCACAAAAAAGAGTTTTGATAGTGATGTATAGTGGTACCCCATTCTTTACAAAACAAATTTGAGCTGATAAAAACTAAAACTAAAATATTATACATAAAAAAATAACCTGTGTATTTACTAATGATTTAGATATTGAAATAAGCTTAGATATTAAGAAAATTGTTTCTAATTTTTCTCTCGAAGTTTTAAGTTGTTAACTTAGAAGTTAATACTTGATATACAGTGTATATAGTAAAAAAGCCCTTGGATGGAATGTAGCTAATCTCCACTGTGCGATTTCTTACTCAAAATATTCAGATACAGAAAAGGAATCTTCGGTCTAACAGTTGGACAAATACAGTACAAATTCATGCTACATTATATTCATGGACACAGAGTACGAAAGAGAGACACTTTCGTAATTAATTGGTACTCTACAAAAGAGATTGAGAAGGGACTAATCTAAAATCCAATAAACCTTTGGGTGTCATCCCCCACTAAAATAGGGGAGGGGGGATTTTTCCTCGAAGCGCCATAAGGAATGGGGGGTTGGAGATTGTTATGATTTCAAGGGGGGGGGGAGCTCAATATGGGGGGTCAAGTTGTTTTAAAACCAAAAGGGGGAGTCTAAATGACTTTTGAGGAATTTTTCTGTATAAGTTAAAATAATTATCTTTCAAATTATTTTTCTTTTCATAATGAATTGACTCATCCCTTCTTCTTCCTTTTGATGCTTTTCAAAAACAAAAGCGCCTGTTGTTATTGTGCAACAGTGCTATCAAACTAACTCAAAACTGTGCATTTGGAGAGAGGCGGTGTTATTGATTGGGAGGGTGCAAAGATTATTGAAATTCCTTTGGAGGGGGGGGACAAAATTTCAAGGGGGTAGGGCAGACTTTTTTCAGGGGGGAGGGGGGTTGAGACACCCAAAGACACCATGAAATAGTCAAGTCAAAAATTATGTAAGTAGCTGATCACCTGCTCGCTCATTTCCAGCAAGATTCAAGATATTTTGAACTTTCTTTTCCCAGTTATCAAATGAATCAGCTCTCTCTTTTAATCTTTGTAGCATCTCAGGAAGCTCTTCAAGTGTATATCTGTACCTAAAATATATTGCATAAATTGCAACTTTGAAAATCTCCCAATTAGAGTGTGGAAATAATCATACTCCCTTACATTTGAATATTTATAATATTTTAGGAAAAAAGTCCCAGAAGTTTTATAAATTTCTTTCATCTCGATTATGACAATTCAGAATGTGAGTCAAGGAAATAATATTATTTGTAACAAAATCAAAGTCTGCTAGTCTGGTTTGTGCCAATAAAGTATGGAGATAAAAAGAAAAGAAAGAGGCTAGCTTTTTTCCAAAACGTTTTCTAATAGTATTTAAGGAACAATAACCATGGAATTAATATAAATCTATTTTTTGTCTTTAGACAATAGTAGACACAATAGTAGCTCACTTGATGTATTTCTTGTAGTTCTGACAAACACAAATCTCATCAACATGATGCAGACAAACTCTTCTTTCTAACAAAGTAAAAACAACATAATAACTAATTTGACAATGTGATGAAATCAATCAGCATCGGAATATCTAGAGGATATTAGTGACTTGCAGTTTACGGAATTGATAATACACAGACATGCACAAAATTGAAGATAGACAATAAATGAAAAAGAACCTACTTTTACTACAAGAGCATGCAACAGATGAGAAAAAGCATGTTGTTTTACAGAAACTACATTGTCTTTCATCATCAGGTTGGAGTTCATATATTTCACAAACTTTATCTTTGATCCCCTGAAATATAAGCACGAGTGAAATCACTGAGACGGGTGCAATTGGACAGACATACACCTACAAACACATGAACAATATTGCAGGTGCCATCAATTGCACTGGTAATTTATCTTTCTATCTTCGTTGGCATTGTTGTTATAATATTATTTGACAGTGTAGACTGAGATAAAAAGTGCATATTTTTAATTGGTTTTCATAATAATTTGGTGTGTTGCGGAAAAACTAAAAGCCAGAAAAGTGCTGAATATGCCAGCAAATTTTGACCTGTTGGAGCACAGCACAATTTCTGGCTCAAAGCACAATGTTAAAATTTTTTTCAATAAATAATATTCGGGACTAAAATAAAAACAAATCTTCTACGACGTGGTTCAACTGGTACTCCAGCTGTTAACAAGTATATTATTTCTTGTGCCAAAGCTACAAGGCGTGTGTAGCAATAACTGGAGCAATTCAAGGTACATCCAGAGACTCTTTGTATAATGAACTTGGTCTTGGAATTCTACAGAGTCGAAGATGGTGTTGAAGACTGCATTTTTTACAAACTTTTTAGAACGGTATTCACACGACCTTTTGTCCTCTACTGTTTTTAACTATAATACTCATAACATAAGCTTGAAGACTTTTCACTGTAAAACTGAATATCATAAGAGTTCTTTCTTCCCATAATACCCTTTATGAATGAGAATTGATTGACTTAAAAGCAAAACTCTCTGATTCCTTGGCCTCTTTTAAGAAACACACTACTGTTTTTTATGCAATGCAAATTGACACCATGATCTGTATGGAATTAAGCTTCTAACAAGGTTGCAACTAAACTTCAGTCATTTGAATAAACACAAATTTAGACACAACTGATTTTCGTAGTGCTCGGAACCCATTATGCAATTGTTTTCTTGAAACCAAAAACAAGGAGCATTTTTTCTCTGCGTTCCGGTAACTTT
Source organism: Cladonema radiatum (assembly GCA_025330745.1). Taxonomy (NCBI): domain Eukaryota; kingdom Metazoa; phylum Cnidaria; class Hydrozoa; order Anthoathecata; family Cladonematidae; genus Cladonema; species Cladonema radiatum. Next base: position 5,306 of record JANSTP010265926.1, on the reverse strand, counting down.
ATATACAATAATTTTTATAGCCTTTCAGATGCTTGAAAGGCAGATTTGCATCTCTATGGTTGTGATGATGTGAGATTGTCATCTTGTAATGTGCTTTTCATGTCTCTTTTTCAGTCATTCTTCTTTACGCTTTGTATTTAGTACTTCTTCATTTTCTTTTACTTGTTTATCCATAATGTTTATTCGCTTAAAACTTCATGTTGATACAGGTCGATATAGAAAAAACAATACTTTGACTACGTTTGAATGATTAAGAATGAAAGAATGGTGTCCTAAACCTGGCCACCTTGCTCCCTACATCCAGAAACTCTAGTAGATTATTGTTATAAATAAATTGTATAATCCCTTAATATTCTTGAGACAGTACCATGATCTTAAAATGAGTTCCGTCAATACAATCAATCACACTGGGGATTCTATATATTCTATAAAATCTTCCATTACATCCTCTGTACTATCTGGCAATCAAATGAAACAATCATTTTTCAAATAAAGAGCTTGCCAGACACCTTTGACAATTTGACAATTTGATGGAATGATTGAGGCTAAGAATTGGAGGCCTGCCTGAACTTGCCAGGAAAATGATAGCATACAATTTCTTTCAGTTGGTCTAACAAGAGCATCATAGGCTAACTAGGTAATATGCTTTCCATTTTCCTGATCAAAGCGGTAGTGCTGTCTGTTTGTCTCATCGGCATACCTCTGTAGTAGGTAGTCAGGTATTTGTTGGAACTCTAAGCACCCAACTTTAAGTATTTTTCTATAAAGCTTTCAATGAGAAGACTTTAGACTTAATCCAGTCTTAATCTTGCCTAGGAGGATTATGTTTCAGTTGATTTTTATATAAAGTTAATAATCCTCAAGATAATCCCATAAGTCATAGGTTAAGGATTATCTTTTTTGGGAAACTCGATTTTGGATTAGGAAAAAGATCATCAAATTAATCATTTATCTGGAGGACTACATTTTTCAGGAAACTGGCCTCAATGGTCCAATGCTGCCCCTACCGAAGATATTTTATTGCTCTTCCTAAAAAAAGAAAAATAAAATGCTCACTTTTAGATAAATGTGTACCCTTTTCAGACCATGTCCAGAATTTCTAGATTAGCCTCTGGTTAAAAGTCATTAGCAAAATAAATTTAACAGAAAAACTCATCTCACCTTGTTGTGGAGAGATTTTCTTAGAAACAATTCAGTCTCAACCAATTCTTTCATATTCTCATACAACTTTTTCGCCAGATCTAAATCCAATACATTTGGCATGCAAGCCATTTTGCACACAAGCTCTTCGTGAGAGAATACAGTGGTTCTATGAAGCTTTCTGTAATGTTCAACACAAAGTCTTCCTGTTGGCAGCTAATAATAAAATATATACAAAATCATACATGGCATTCAAGCTTTGAAATTAATTGCACAAATTATTAAATTATACCAAAATTATTTGGTATATAAGTTGACCATTTGAAAGTAAACAATTAGAAGTAAGCAACCAAATGTTTTCAAATTAAGAGAGTTTAATCACTCTAGGAAAGGGTAAAATTTATTTTTCTATTGTTCTCGTTGCCCTCTCAGTGAGCAAAAAAATTGAATTTATGAACATTCATCATTAACATAGGTAGATGGCAAAATAAAGGCAACGAAAAAGTTTGTCAGAACTAAAATTTACAAACGAGCCAAAACGTAGCTCTCTCAACACTACAAAAAAAACACTATTTACCCAATCAGCAGGACAGAAATTCACAGCTTCAGCACAATTGTATCCTTGATTAAAACCTGCATGATAAGCTCTAGGAAATGTCACGACAAATTCTCCAGCAAATTGATTTGTCCGTACAACTGGCACACCATGCTCCATAAGAGTAGATGGTGAGCATAATGTTACAAGATGGTGCAGGAGATCAGGCATATTCTCAAATAACTCTGGTGCAACACTTTTCACACACTTCTCTAATTTTTCTGCCTCACTTTGAGGAACACCATACCAAGTCTTTGGTTCACCCCTGAATGCAAAATTATGATTAGATAGATATACATACAATGTAGGAACATGGTATGAAATTTCATTTTGAAATTATTGAAACTGATATAGCTAAGGAAAATTGAGAAGAAAAAAAAGTGAAAATTTACTTATTGCTTTGACAGGGCCATACTTTCTGGAAAGGGATTTTCAGCTAAACTTAATGTAAAAGGGCATCAAATATAAATCGCAATTACATTTTATGCCAGGCCACACAAAAAATATCATTGTCTCTGCTCCATCATTTGGGTGAGATTTTTTCATGCTCATTTGCCCAGTGTATCTACTGATTTTTTTTTCTTTGAGAAAACTTTTATCACACTGATTATTACTATTGTTCATCAAGTTGTGTTTCAAACAGAACAGGCACTATGTTAGCCCTTTTTAAAATCCGAATATCGGACGCTGCCCCTCAAATAATACAGATGTTTTAATATTTTTAATAAATAAAAAAAACGTGAAAAGTTGAAGAAAATTGTGCCCTTCTTAGTCAAATTTGTTCCATTTATAGACCTTTTCAGACCCTGCCCTGATTTTCTAGATTACTCTCTGCAGAAGATGATAAAATAGCATCATTTGTTTAGAAAAAAAAACAATAAACTTTGTCAGCTTTAAATCGCTATTTAGAACATCATGACTTTTGTATATAACAATTATTTATTGATAAATTTTGCCCTATGACATTACGAAAGCAGCCAGGTTAAATGACATTTATAACCCTGATTTCTCATCTTTTTGCTTTATTTGCAAGGTTAAACCTTTACAACGTTGATTTTTGGTCTACTTACTTCATTAATAAGGTTAAAAACCAAAATGGCTGGATTATCATGACTTTTATGTCTGTTGTCTGTTTGCTTTGTTTACAATGCTAAAAACCAAAATATCTGGGTTGTTATGACTTTCATAATAATAACTTCTTGCAATTTTTCTTTTTGTGTGAATGAATTTTAAAAGGTTTGCCTTTAAAAGTTTTAGTCAAAGTAAAACATTCTTTTTTCTGTCTCTTCGAATAACTTGTGCTCTGCTGTCATTGACCATTGACTGTCTGTTATCTTAAGCTCTGTAAAACCAATTATGAGAAACCTTTAAATAAACCTAATCTTCACCCCCAAGATTCAAATAGTTTTACTACGAAACAGAGAAAGTTTTTAAGCTAAAATGTCTTGAGAAAGAGAAGTTGGATTGAGAAAAAATAAAAAGTTGTACTGTTCATCATTTCTCCTGTTCTTTCATATGAACAACGATCCCCTTTTAAAACAAACTAATAATCTAAAATTAAGTGTAACCCTTCATAATTTTCCATCATCTGCAGCAACATGGTATCACTATTGCCAAAAAGTGCCACAGTAGATTATGATCAACTCTTTGATTTAATAAAAAAGAGTACTACATACCAATGCATATAATTAATTGAATAGCTCCAGTGATCTTCAGTGTGCCAACAAAAGCTTGAGAAACACATTCCAATATATATCCATGGTACCTGCAATGGAGGATAATATTTTCTAACTCTCAAACAGTTTACAAATCCTGTATCTATATAATTTGCTTAGTGTGAGATTTAAATAAGGTCATGTGATTTCCTTATTTGGAAACCGAAAGTGAAATAGAAGATTTTTATTCGCTCAAAACAATGTTAAAGAAAAACGAATCAGAAAACGTCCAAAATTTTCGGGAGAAACCACTCCAGTGTTCCTGCCGATTTATTCTGTATGAAAATTTCCGTATAGAAAACAGGGAATAATTGCAATGGGGGAAAATTTCTATAATTTCACCTGTACTTTGTCTTTAGTTACCAAACTTGGTACACGTATACCTAAAATGCTCCTGCATATTTTGGACCCCATTTCAACAGTTCGCTGTTATGGCAAGGGCTTATGACTTCATGAGAAATTCAATTTTCAAAATTTTCTGCAACTTTACCTGTACTTTGCTTTTAGTGAGAAAACTTGGTACACATATACATCAAGTCGTTCCAAAAGTTTTTAAGCCAATTCTGATGGTTTGTTGCTATGGCAACGGTCTATGTCATCATTAAAAGGTCCATTTTGAAAAACTTTTATAACTTCTTCTATACTTTGCCTTTAGTAACCAAACTTAGTATATATATACCCCAAATGGTTCTAAATAATTTTGGACCAATTTTGACAATTGGTTGTTATGGTAACGTCATGCTACGCCATTAAATTGTCAATATTCGAAAATATTTTTAATTTAACCTGTACATTGTTTTTAGTGACCAAAATTGATACACATATATCCAAAATGGTTCTGAAAATTTTTAGGTTAATTTTGACGATTGATTGCTTATTTTTTACTAATTTTCTCAATGACCAATAATTGCTAGAGATTATAAGAGTATTAATAAAGATAAAGGATCGCGCAGCGATTTGGGATTGCTTTAGCAGGCCAATACAGCGCTTCAGCGTCATCCCATGTTTTCCCAAGATTATTATGAGCTCCTCTCCCTGGATCGTTTATAATGATCTTAATACTTTAACAAGACCAATACTTCTCCTTCCCAGAGGAAACTTACTAAACATAACTTAAAACTAGAGATTTTAAGGTCGTTGGTTTGTCAGCAAGGGATCACACAGAAATTTCTTGATCGGACTGTGTTAGCAGGCCAATACGACACTTCAGCGTCGTGCGACGCTGCGTGCAGCTAGTTTTCTATAAAGCTCGAATTGAATAGAATTATTTTTAAAAACGGCAAGAGAAGGTACAAAATTGATCAAAGTAAAAAGATGATGATGACTTCTGAAAAATAGACATAAAGATTTTTTAAAGAGGCACTTTCATGGTTGGGCTTTTTTGCTGATCAGGTGGATCAGATAGCAGAAATGACTAATTGATACTTCATAAGCTAAAAATATTTCCCTATCATCCTCAAAAAAAAGGGTAATTTAGTTTCAACGATAAATTGTCGTTTATAAACCAGAACAAAAAATAACTACACGACTGGTTGTTTGTTTACATATATATATTAAAAGCTTAGTGTGAGATTTAAATATGGTCATACGATTTCCTTATTTGGAAAACGAAAGCAAAATACAAGATTCTCATTGGCATAAAAAACTTTAAAAGAATAACCAATCAGAAAACGTCGAAAAATTTTCGGGAGAAACCTCTCCAATGTTTCTGGCGTAATTTTTATGAAACTTTCCATACAGAAAACGGCAAATAAATGCAATGGGAAAAACTTTCCATAACTTCGAATGTACTTCTATAGTAACCAAACTTGGTGCACCTATGCCCCAAATAGTTCTGAGCATTTTAGGCCAATTTT
>JANSTP010265915.1:0-10823 GCA_025330745.1 Cladonema radiatum | reverse complement strand
TTAAATATATCCTCCCTTTTTAAAACAACTCATAAACGGCAAATCTTTTTGGCATGAAATATCGTGAGTTTTTGGAAAATTTTATTGTGACCAGATTCCCATAAGTATTTTTGGAAATAATTTAGTTGCAGGCACCTGGTCCCGTGACCAATATGATATGATATGTTACAATGGTTTTTGAGAAACAGAATTACTGAAAAATTTATTTAGCTACATTCTATTTCATAAAGCTGTTTACAACAAATATACTGGGAATTTCGAGAACACAGAAGAAGACCTTTACAGGACTTGTCACTGGACCCTATATCACTTTCAATAATGGGAAATAAAATACTACGTTGTATCACAAGTAGCTCCTTCCAGGTAGGTTAGATTTGATATTATGCAGTTAAAAAAGAAAACGAATTCTGACAAATTGGAAAAAACTGTCAACAGAAAGGAAGAGCTCTTTGAGCTTTGATTTGAATAAGGGAATGGTTTCTAAGCTATTTATGTCAGATCTGTCCAAAAGTGGGCTATTCCATGTAAACGGTGCTCTATATTTAATTGAAAATTACAAAAAAAAGAAAAGGTTTTTCAGGGAGACATTGCAAGTGATGCTTCATTTTTCATAGTAATTTGACCGAGAAGTTCATCGGGTAGGGTTTCACTGGGTGTGTGAAACAGAGGTGTTAAAAGGATTAAAAGGTTTCTTATAGAATTTCAAATTTTTAATTAGTCATAGTTTGCAACTTACGCTTCTTAATACTCATATTTAAGTATGAGCCCCCGCTGGAAGGTTTTTTTTATACGAAATTTCATATCGAGGTATTTATACCCTACAAGCAACCTTGTAAAACGAAACATGTAATATTGTTAGCAATTGCATTTTTTTGTGAACAAAATTGAAACACACCACCAATATAAGGCCAAGTAATATATACTTTCTGAATGTAATGTAAAATTCTTATATTTATATTTGGTCCAGATTCATCTTTCCAACAGTTCATTGATACTGGCTTCCAGCTTTCAATTGAAATCAATTCTATTCGCTATTATTTTGTGGCTACCATCAAAAAAAGCAACTCAGAGTAAAAACCCCTAAACTTTAAGCTCGTTAAATTAGTTCTAAAAGTCTTTGACTTTCCGTATTCTATTTTCTGTCGATAAAGAATTACAAGGCCCAACTGTGGATAAAGTATTCATTTAATTGATTAACGTCTATTTCTTTTTACAGCAATTATTTCAATATCAATAGCAATCACGTTTTTTTGTTTTGGAAAAGAAATGTTGGTGATACTAAAGAATTGGAGCTCCGCAACAACATTTATGGTGACAAATTTCTCATAAAACCTGTAACAAGCAACACCATCTTGTTAATACGGAGAACTGACTGCGCCTTGAAAATTGTCGATATGAAACCTGTTTTCATGTGTGGATTGCAAGCTGGTGGAGGTGATATTTTTACAATACATCAATTATGATTGCCAACCTGGTGGTTGGGATGTTTTTACTACACATTCACGCATGATTTTTAACCTTGTGAGTGAGATGTTTTTAAGACAGAACAAGTATAATTCGCCACTTGATAATGGAAATGTTCCTACTATACAACGTGTATAACTTGCAACCTGGTGGTGAGGATATTTTCGCTATCCATCAGTTTGCTATCCATTTTAATTGACATGAATACACCAAGCAACAGTTTAGTGTCACAAAAAAATTATGATGAATAGAACACATTTTTATAATCTACAGAGATTGCTGAAATTAGTTAAAATAGCGAGCTAAATGGAAAAATATAGAAGATATAAATATGAACTTCCTATTACGTCAGTGGCCAGGTCATTAAAAGTATGAAAGTAGTCAAAACGTGTCAAAATTGATGACAAATACGCGGTAACAATTACAAAAATTACCGACAAAAAATGAACTATATGTTATTACAGGTTTTTCACGATACTCATTTTCTTTATTCACGTATTCAATAGATAAAAGAGGCTCTTGTTTTCATTCGTTGTTTTTTATTTGAAAAATATTTAAAAAACTATTTCAACGTGACATTTTTAACCCCTAACTAACATGATTAATCCTCTTTGCCATGCGCTTTTTTGGGTATCACGTAGCAATGGGGCACAAATTGCGTCCCCCCACCCCTGCAACACCCGCTAAGATCCTTAGATCTAGAAGGAGTTATACAAGTAAATTTTGTCCACTAATACTACAACACTTGCTGTACAAAATTACGTCATAATTATTTTGTCATTATGCTAGCTATAATGAATTTTGAACCAACTGCTTTCTTATGCATTTTGGGAATCCAATATGCAGAAGGAAGTCTAAGATTCTCATTGCTAATGGAAACATTCAATTTTGATTTTAACAAATAAGGATGTTTGTGTACAATGTCCTCTGCTCCTATGTTTTTAAAATGTTGATATGTAGGGCTAGCATTACCCTGAATACCGAACTCCTTAAACAGAACATCGACATAAATTCGTTTGCAGATAAAAGCATATTATTTGCTGCTTTGTCGATAGGGACAAAAACAAACTTTTCCTGTAATTTTTGGAGACAATCAATAACTTGTTGATCTGTAAGTACGTCATTGACTCTCCTAAATTTAACTTTACTTTTTAATTCATCAATTTTAGTTTCTAGTTTGCTAAGGATATGAGCTTTCCACTCAGCAAAACAAGACACATTCACTTTTGTGATATTAGAAAGTTTTTCTATATATTTGTCCAAGGTAATTTTAATCTGTTCAAGACATTTAAGCCAAGATATTTGCACAGGTAGTCTGTATTTAGGACCAAAAGACAGTTTTCGAAGTTTACTATTACCTACAAGAGAGAGATCACCACTTACTATGTGTCGATGATGATCATTCTCGTAAGGCGAAGAAGAGCAATCACATGGGAGAAATGATTGGTGATGAAGAATATTCTCTACTTTCAATGACTCAACGAATTCCTTGTTATAAATATTTTGGATCTTATTGGCTGGGATAACCTGTAACAAATACCTGGCATTACTTCCTTGTCAATACATGTAAGTAATGCATTTAAAGAGGTCTTACCTTTGGAAATTTTTTGAAAATTTATAAAATTAAGGCCCTTATTCTAGTAAAACTTAACTCAAATTATCTTGTCAATTTTCCAGAGTAAAAGAGATTCTTGGCAGAAATTAGTTTCCATAGAAAGAAACTACAAAGTTTGAATATATTTCTAAACTTTAGTATTTTTATTTAGTCTTAAATTTTTAGTGCTACAATTAAATTTTTTATTTATTCTGAGTTATGTATTTTTTCTTGTTAAGTTAAACTTTGTAAATATTCGTGTTGCCAACAAAATAGAAAACAAGGGCCCATAGGGCTTCAAAAATTTCCGTCCCTTGATTTTTGAAGATAGAAACATCACAACGAGAAAGGAAAATACAAGGGAGAGTCAAGTGATCCATTACGTTGCCAGGCGAGATAATACTATCGATATCAATATTAGTTGTAGAATTTCTCTTTTCAAAAATACTTTCTTTCCTTATGCTATCGATGAATGGATTAAGTTAGATTTTGAAGTTCGTTCATCTTTTTGTATATCAGTCTTTAAGAAGAAGCTGCTTGGTTTTATTCGTCCACGCGCAAGACCTTTTTATGGAGTCCATAACCCTAAAGGAATTACTTATCTAACAAGGTTGGGGTTAGAGCTAAGTCAATTTAGGCCCATAAATTCAAACATAACTTTTTGAGACACTGTTAACCCACTGTGTTCTTGCAATCTGAATGAAGAAGGTAATATCAACTACTTTCTGCACTGCCTTTTCCACGATTCTCAAGTGACGTCTGTATTTTTTAGTTTTCGGTATTTGAGTGACTTACCTTCCTAATTGACCAAGATAACTTACAGAAAATGAAAATTCTAACATAATTTCAGCTTCTACTCGTTACCTTAGTTCAATTTCAAGTTGTTTTTTTATTACAGACTGAAAAAAGACTCCACTAGCCACTAGCAACTGGATTCTTATTTCAAGTAAAACAAAGACTTGTTGCAAGTGAGAATTTACTTCATATAAGTAAAACGTTACTCGTCCGTCTGGTAAGCAAGATATTCTTATGAAAATCCTTACTTGTTCTAAGTAATTATTTTTTTAAATAAGAAACATTTTGCTTAATACAGGAATTTTTGTCCTTGCTAGAATTCACTTTTTGCTGAGTAGGACACAACCCATCTTAATACCCATGGCAGCAGTTTTTATTGAAACTATTTGGTGACTTTTTGGCTTATGGTGCATGTTCCCAATGATGTTAAAAGTGTGTGATTCATAATTACTTTATTTGGATAACTAGTTTTGCGGTATTGTTATGAACTTATTAAGGTTTACTTATTTGTTTTGTGTGAATTAATTTGAGTTTTTTAAAATTGGCAGCCCACCACATTCCTTTCGGCGGGACTCTGTATCTCAGTAGGACTACATGGGAAGCTTAACCCTATTAACCCCCCCTCCAACCTTATATACTCTTGCCAGTCAATTTTTGTAGCCAAACCCGGTATGTCTACTTCTTATAGCCACTTTGCAATGATATAAATACCGTAAAGAACTTTTTCTAGCCAATTTTCGGCGCCACCTCAGTTTATAGAAAATGCCAGAATTCGATGATGACGTCACAAAATACTGGTATCATTTTGTTCATTAAGGGTTGTACTTATAGTGTGGTAAGTTTTATTTTATATCTCTCTGTGGTTCCTGATATTTTAGGGAGGGGGGGGGGAGCACTTTGAGAAAACGTCTCATGTTACCCCATTGAAAGTAGGGTTAAAGGTAAAAATAATACTTATAATTTTATAAAGAAGTCTCTTTTACTTTTGTGAATGCATACGAACGAAATTGTAAAACCTCTTCACCTTCAAGTCTTTCTTTCGAAATTTGTGTTTTGTGGTGTGTCTTTTCTTCTGGTATTGAAGGTAAAATGAGTTTACATTTTACAGAATCTTTATCTAAAAGTTGTTCATGAGACTTTAATTGTGGTTTGTTTTTTTTATGCTTGTCTCTCCTTTTCAAGTTTTTTTGATTTTTTGTTGTTTTTGTGTACTGGTCGTTCTTAGAACTTCTTTCTGCATGCGTCAACTGTGGTGAAATTTGTAGTTTGATTAGTTTTTGAAATAACGTTTCTTTTAATTGCTCATCCATCCATTTTATGCGATTTCCATTAATGTATAATTCTGTCAGTTCTGTCAAATGGTCAAGCTTTCTGGGTAGAAATATTATAAAATTATTCGCAATATTGAGATGTCGTAATGACTTGACTTCAAAGAGGACGTTAGGTAAAACGTCAAAATGATTACTTTCCAAATTTAAATGTGTTAAATTTCTTAATTGACTAAATGATGCTGGCAGTCCTGATATTTCGTTGAAACTGAAATCTAATGCAGTGAGTTGTGTAAGCTCACCGATGCCATTGGTTATAGACTGCAGTCTGTTATAACTAAAGTTTAGTACTGTCAAATGTTTTAATGAACATATTACTACAGGAAAATGGAAGAAATTATTTTGTTGTATATAAAGCTTTTTAAGGTCCTGTAACTTTTCGATGCAGGATGGAAGTGTTGTTAAATAATTACCATTCAATTTCAGTATGCTTAAGTTTTTCTGTTTTAGCATGTTGTCATAGCAACGTCGTAGCTCAATCATGCTCAAGTCGAGCACAATTTCAGATTTATCATGTGCGCTTCTATAACATTTCATTTGGCGTGCAGAGTTGAAATATTTTTCGAAACCATCCAAGTCAGATTCGTAGAACTCAACATCATACGGTTTGTGTTTGAAACATAGCATTTGCCCCATATCACATTTGATCGGATCGGCAAAATGTTTCTGAAATTAGAAAAGTGGAAATAACCTGTAGAATGGATTTAAGAATCTTTTATGTATACATAAACATATGGTTTTGCAAGTTCATACTTTTTGAGCCTCATGAAAGAGGATTTAGAACTTTAAAAAAATTGATAATAATTATATCAACTTCTGTCTAAAACCTTTTTTATGCAGAAAAGGAAACATTATTTAGGAACTCTACGAAGTTTTTAGATATTACGCAAAGATGAAGCAATAAAGCTTTTTTCTCTATTCTTTTCCATCATGACAATTGAAGCGAAACTGGGGAAGAACAGTTGATCCTGCTGACAAAAATATCATGAAGAGAGAAAAGAAACAAACTTTATATAAAAAATTTTCTTTTGTCTACATTTTTCAGAAAATATCATTGAAACCAAGCATTGCCGAAAGGTTAAATGTTTTTCAGCACTTAGCAACAGGATTATAATCAAATCTGGAAGAACAAATGGTGCAGTAGACATCTCTTAATTCAAATATTATGTTCACTTCGAACTTATGTTAATTCCGAACTCCCTTGAGTTTAAAATTCTCATACCATTTGTTCTGCTTTGACCCTATTTGTCATGGGGATGTTGTTGACAAGGACTAGTGATTTGTCAGGATATGTGGGTGGTGCTACAAAACTAACTGTGCATCATTATGGGAAGATGCTCTAGTCCTTGTTGTCGAGGTCAAAATGTTCCTTTTATACTTACCCCTAAATAAAAAGCCTTAAAAAGGTCAGTACAGTTCTACTTTTCCTAAAAAATCCAAATTGTTTTCAGGGAGGTCAAAAATTGCTATTTCATTGGTTAACATTTCAGTGACAAATTGATTGTTGTTACTCCCTGAGGCTTCAAATTCTCCCCAAACTCCGAAAATCTTTGAAACTTTAAGTCAAGGATAATTAGAAGTTTTTCTAAAGCTTCAAAGAAAAAGTTTACTTGATAAATAGGATTAATTTTAACATTTCCTAACTCGAACCTAACACAGTCCCTTACTTGTTCGAATTAGTTGACGTCTACTGCAGTTTTCATTAGGCTGGCTAAAATCAAGTAGACCTTTGATCTTTATACAGTAATTAATAAAGGATCCGAAGTACGCATAGAGTATACCTCCACTTTGCTAAAACTACAAGTGTCTCAAAAATAAAGGTGAATAAAAGTAAGTGTTAATTTTTCTCTGTAATCAGAGAAAGTCGCAGATCAATGATGACATAGAAGCGAAAACGGCTCAAACACTATTTCAACTAAAAACTTTCCAAAGATTCTCAATCATTTTACACAAACAAACAAACAAACAAAATACAGGAGAAAATATTTCTACCTACCATCATAGACGAAGAAAAAGAACGTGAACAATTAAAAGCCAGCTAGTTTTTATCTCGAGCCTTAATCTTTTATTTGTCGAGACATAACTCTGAAAAGAAGAAAACGTGAAGAAAAAACCTTTTTTTAGAATGCAGCTATTCTCTATCTGCTGTTTTCGTTTTTTTTACTTTTCTCATATTTTTTCAAGCACCTGTCTTATACAACAAAAACTGAATTCAAAAATTCTTGTTTTCAAATCGATTGAATTTATGAATAGCTGTCCAACCTTTTAAAATATTCTTAAATATTCGATGAATGCTTTCAACCAGGTGTTTTTTGTTCATTTTTCAAATTTTGAATATTATTGTTGACTGCATGATTTAACATTTTAAATAGTCAAAAAAACTAAACTTTTTAAACTTCTTTTGCTTCCTGTTTTCATAAGTCTTTTTGTTTTACTTCAGAAGGTATTCCTCGTCTATTCCATAACGTGATAGCAGCAATTTGCAATCGCAGCAGTGAGGAAACAGCGATGCCGAAAAAATATTGTTAAACAGCTACCTAATGTGTAGAACTTATAATATTACTCTCACCTTATGCAGAAAACTCTCTAGTTTAAATGCATTGCAAATTTTTTTGGGAATTGTCCCTATATTTGTTAGGTGCATGGCCTACTATACTAACTTGATAAATCCATCGTAAGCCTTACTATAGTAAGGCATAATTAAGGTGCCTTTGTAATGTGCCTTGTTTCATTGTTGTAATTGTATTGTTCATTCCAATCACAAAAAGTATCCGAGTTTGCTGAATATTCAAGAAAGTGATTCCAGTCAAAACAGTCAAAGTTGTGGAAAGTGATGTTTCTGGAAAATATCTACTTTTAATCATGTTATCTTTCTAATAAATTTGGGCCAAATTTGTGCTTTGTGATATTCTGGGTATATTTTTTTTGTTGATGTTAATTGGCAAGGTAATGTATGCCTCATCTACAGAGGATAAAGGTTTCGGGTCACGTTATTGTCCCTGCTGCCATGGTAACAACAAAAAATATCTATAGCATGACTAAAACTTTGTTATGGTTAACGAAACTTGGATAACATATTTACTATAAAGTCTTAAAGATTTTGAATACAAACTAATCAATTGGAATCACGAAATAAGTCATGGAAACTGTCCATTAATTTATTTAAAATATGTTAGAATTAATACTGTTTTTTTTTTTTGATAGTATTACTTTAACGTCTTAGACCAGAAGTTGATATGAACTTATCATGTCCAGGGCGCTCTGGTCAGAGCCAACGGCACTAACCAGTGCACCACGGTCCCATCAATCTTATACTTCTCTTCTAATCTTTTTAAGTCTTAAACGAAGAAAAGCAACTCAAACAAAAGAAATTGCACAGCCATCATTTGCTAGGTCTGAGCCAGCAGTCCAAAGCGACGCTGCGTACAGCTAGTAAGAAACAAAATGAAAAACAAGTTCATATAACTTCTGAGATATTGGCATTCAGAAAAGAACGATTCTATGCTATAATTTTTATGAAATCAAATTCTTTACTAACTACATGAAACAAAAAGATGAAATAATGCCACTAAGGCTAAAAATAAGGACAGTAGCAACATTTTCAGAAAAAAGAACCAAAAACAAGAATAATTAATGATATGAAAAATAAAAATATTGAAAATAATATTGATGAAAATAATAATAATAGTAATAAGTTATTTCTTTTTTCTTAAACAGTAAAAAAAAAAACGTTAATCTAGGATTCATAAAGTACAGAGGAAAATCTACCTAATGTATATCTAATCAAAAGTAGCTAAACAGCAAAAAGGACATAAATGTTTTAATAGATTTCTTTTGTTAACACATTTTTATAAAGTAGTAGCTTCCAGAAAGGTTTAGTGCAGTTTTAATGGAGAAAAAAATTTGATAATTGTTTTCAAATCGGTCAAACATTAGCTACCACGAGATTCGAAAACTTTATTGCTATTTCAAAAACACTACAATATTAGATATGATTCCGTCCCCAATTATGTGTATTATTAACTTTTAATAAAAGTTACGAGTTACGTGGTACTTAGTCATATCAGTCCTCTTCAAATATAATTAAAAAAGGGACTTTATACTTTGCACTTTGTACATATCTTTAAACTGTGAACACTTTGACAAAATTATCGTTAATTTTTGCAAGGAATGTGGGAACTTTTGATCATTAAGGTTTGATTTTTTAAGTCTCTCATATCTCATGTTACATGTGCACATCAAATGAAAATCTAACCCTACCCCAAAGTGACGTCATAGGACCCCTAGTTGTTTACGGGTAAATAAACTACCATAAATAGCACTGATAACCCTACTCTCCTATTCAAGGATACATGAATCTGAATACAGCTTTTGGGCTAGCGTTGTTGTACACCATCTGATGTTATTCTCTCACGAAAATGAGACTTTCCAGCGGCCGTTGTTAAAAAATTCTTTATTTTTTTCTTTAGCTTTAAACTTCGGAAACCGTTAAAAGTTTTCTCTACGGTTTATTTGTATATAAACGCCCGGAGGCACCCGAGAACTGGGAATCGGATTAAAAATTTTTTTATTTTTTTTTGTCTCGCCAAGGTGACCACGTTTCTCGAAGCTACCTCTCGCAGTGCGGTGCATGCAATTTTACAGCAAGCTAAAATATCTTTTTTATTTCTGTTTTATATCCTTCATTATTCAACAAGTTTGGGTACCGACTACTCCAAGCTTTTCTATTTATTGGCTTGGCTAAGACTGGTCAGGTAACAAGGTTGGGTACTCCAAGCTTTTCTATTTATTGGGCTGGCTATCAGACTAGTCAGGTAACAAGTTTGGGTACAGACTAAGCCAAGCTTTTTCAGTCTGATTACAGACTAATCAAGTATTCCAAAGTAATTTCAAAGTATTCTTTTTATGAAACAAATTGTCAGATTATTCAAGTTCAAATTATTCAAGTGTATTCAACAAGTTCAACATATAAACATTGAAGTCAAATTGCTGGGTGTCAGCTAGTGAAACATTTAATTCAAATTCGAAAACGCATTACTATATAGATAATCTTGAAATCAAATTGTCAACGTCAAATTCCTAGCTAGCTACAGAAGAGAGACCTTTGTAATATTTTATACGCTTTTGAAGGCATTTGAAGTCGAACTCTAGTGTCTATTAATTAGCTAAGAAGTTTATATTGCTTAAAAAATGGCCATTAGCCAGTATCCATTTTCGCTTTTAAAAATCGTACAAGGAGATTTTCATCAAGGGGGCATTAAAAGATTTGGAGATACAGCAGGAAGCCAGTGCGGCATAAATAGTATTGTTTCGTTATGTCTATCATCTTTTAAAACTATTAGTAAATGGAGTAGTAAACATTTAAGATTTGTGTTAGAAAATGGTGGTCAGTTATATAAAGATTAGGTACGATGGCACTGAAGAGTCAAACTTCTATCCCTTTTTTGTCAAACTTCTATTCAGGTTTTGGAACTTCTATTCAATTTTTTCAAGCTTCTATTCGTTTTTTTGGACTTCTATTTGGCTTTTTCAAACTTCTGTTTAGATTTTTCGAAACTTCTATTCCATTTTTTCAAACTTCTATAGTATTTTTTTGTAAACTTCTACTTGGTTTTTATAAACGTCCATTCATTTTTTTTTTT
>JANSTP010265904.1:0-10825 GCA_025330745.1 Cladonema radiatum | reverse complement strand
TCAATATTACTACATTATGCTAAAAAAATTGATGATAATTGGGTGAGTTATTAACAGGCATTTAATAATTCAAGATATCCCAGATTTTTCAAATGAAAAATATTTTCTTTGTTCATTCATTCATAGTCTCCTGTTGTGTAATTAAGATTTCAATACATTGTTTTCAAATACAGAATGGAATCAGTAGAATGTCTTCCCATCTCAAACTATAGAGAACATGAGAAAGAACCATATAAGTAATATGAAGGGGCTTCACCTCTTTTTCAAAGTGTTATAAGATCTTAAACTAAATTTTTTTGAAAAATAAAAAAGTATGGATAAAACTAAACATATTGATACAGAAAAACTATAACCATTTAATACAATAATTTAATTATGAAAAGTTACAAAAGTGTATAACTGAACAGCAAAACCCTGAACAGAAATATAATTTATATACCTGCTCCATGCCTCACAGTTTAGAACCAGAGATATGGCATCGAGATAATCGCTATCCTTTTCCTCTAGCCTTTCCACAAGTACTGCTCTCAATGATTTAAGCTCTTTATTTTTTTTTTCGTCAAGTGCTGCAATTTGTTCTTCAATACGGTCTTCTTCCATGCCTTGATGCTCCATCGTACCGTCCTATCTTAAAGTAATCTTTTTCTTTAATGATGCGATATGAGGATATGTGTTTATGTTTTGCATAGAAATCCGACTCAACGTTCATCTCGCTTTAACTAATGCATCAGCAGCTTCTACTGTGTCTGCAGAGTCTTCCTGTAACACTAATGTGGCCTTTTTTAAAGGTGAAGAACGTCTGCATAGAAACACAAGTTGACAAGCATTTTCATTGTTTTCCATTCATTCAAATAAGCTTTTGCTTTCCCTTGCTGCTCCTTGCTATAATCACTGTTTTCGTTTGCGATGCTCTCAATATGGGCCATGTAAACGCTATACTTATCAATTATTCTTGATATGGCGTTAGTTTTGAGAGCAAGCCATTGCATTCCTGACGCTTTGATTGGGCGAATGCCACTCTCCTCGAAATCATATGACTCTCGTATTAGTTGCTAAACGTCTTTCATTTCTTTCAGTTTTTTTCGGAGATTTTTGGTAAAGATAGTAAAGACTGAGAAGCATTTTGTCCACAGTTTCAAAATAACTATCTTTTAATGCTTGTTTTACCACCAGCTCCATTCTATGATTTGTACACCATACGTATACTAACCATGGCATGCTTTCTTTCATTTTGGCTTGGACACCATTCGTATTACCACGATTAACATAAGCACCATCTGCTCCCAGCCCAACTAATTTTTCTTCAAAATTATCCAGCCATGTAATAATTATGGAAAATTTAATTATTATGAATGGAGATAAGATTCTGATTAACATCGATTTCAACAGTACATTTTTTCTAAATCCTTTCTCGTAAAAAACTTATGAAATACTGTAATATATACAGTCAAGAGATATTTAACGAGGTATCCAAATTTTTTTTGTGATATTGCCGAGTTGAGTATCTATTTTCTAATACACGCATTATTAATGTATGTTCACATATTTTTTTCACATTTATTTTACGGACATATTAATCTGAAAGTTAAAATGTCTTAAATAATTTACTGTTACTTTTTGTTTACATTAGAAGATGTTCGAAATTTCTAATTCATTGCATTGTAAATTTTTTGGCTAGCAGTTTTAGATAATAGATATCGAATACATGTATAGCTAGCAACAGGAATTTCAACAAGCAGCCTACTGAAGGAAACTACTAATTGTTCTCACAAAAACTATTTTTGAGAAGTAAATACCTTTACTTTAAAAATCTCGAAAAATCTTTATTGATATATCATTTGTTTGCATAAAAACATTCTTGATATTTTTCGAAGTAAAGCTAGATTGGTGTCCACTCAAGGAAAATTCGTTCATCTTAAATTATTATCGCTAAAAAAATCCACTAAATTTTAGCTTAAATTTTAATTTAAATAAATGAAAATTCTATACTTCCGATGAAACATTCGGCGAAAAGAACATTGATTCTTCGCAAATTATTTTGCGACAGAAGCTGTTTTTTAACTGGACACCTTGCTAGCTTTAGATATCATGTATAATATCTCACCAATGTTTTTGAAGCCATTGACAATACTCTCAACTAAACCATCAGCATCCGCCTGTCCAACAGATTGAATTCCAAGGAAACGAGTAATGACTTTAACTTGCTTTCCATCGTTTGAATCAAAGTTTTTCACAAATTACGTCTCTTTTTCTGTGGTAGAGACATCAGTCGCTCCATCCCACAAAACGCTGATGAAATTGACATCATCTACACCACGTTTCAAATTATCTGATATATTCTCGGCGATGATATCAACAAATTCTCCACACTCAGTGTGGTTGCGATACGCATTACCAACATCAACACCATGCATTTCTTCGAGATCTAAAATTTTGGAGTATCTTTCTATAGAAAGTTCCTCCTTAGCAATGAAATAAGCCACCTCAAATTTTCTTTTAGTTTTTTCAAGATCTTGCTGACTCATTTATGCCGGATTAAATAGACGATTCACCATCCATTCACTTTTCTATATTTTCCTGACCTTTCAATCGCATGTAAAGGTTGAACGTGTATTTGTGTGGTTTTCCTTTAGCATGGTCTACAGCATTAGAAGTTCTATAGTTCATTGAACCAGCAATCCATGTCCTATTAAAAGTCTTCATCTGGGCAATGTTCAACTCGAACTTTCTACAAACCCAAAAATACCCTGATAGAAAAAATGCTTATCTTCACATTGAAATCATGAAAACAAGATCGAAATATGCTGGTCCACAAATCAAAATTGCAATATACTAATAATGAAAGTAAAGCATTAGCGCTTTCAAGTAACCTTGGGATATTTTTAATTTGATAATAACTTTAAAGTAACTTTCTGACAAAATTAAGTATTGAACAATGCACGTATTTCCTCACAACGCAAGTTACATGCCAAATCACCATAAACATTGTATTTCAACCACTTGCTAGCATCGTGTTCAGCTAGTGTTTTTTCAAGCCCCTTTTTCATTGTAGCAGCTGTGGCTGTTCTCATTTTCTTATCTGTTTGTTCAGTTTTTTTCTGTTTGCAACGTTTGTATCTATTTTTTGTTTTTTCAATGGTGTTTTACTGGGAAAGAATGCAGTGAGCGACTTTTGTTTAATGTTGCTGCGACTGGTTTCTTGAAGTCGGCAGTTATTTGAACATTTTCCTCGTTGTTAATGGATGTTTCTTGAATAGCAGGTCGACAGTCATTACAAAAAGAAACTTTTTTTGATTCTTCATCGTACTCATTTTTTCTTTCATCCGCGTTATTAGAGCAAACTTGACATATGGGTTTTTGCATGAAATACATATGAAATTTGTTTCGCGTGAGGAAGCAATGCAGTTCATATTTGATTTTTGATTTTTATTTTGTATTTTCTTTCAAAAAAAAATATGATCACCACATAGCTTCTAGTTAGAATGTTTTTATATTTTTCTCTCTGTAAAGAATTAATAAGAAAAAATTGGGACCTGTTCTCTATCATGGATTATACTTCTTTATAAAAGAAGAAAAAGAACAGTCAGTTATTTTTAAATACACATGTAGACAGGATTAATTTCTCGTCTATTTTTGTACAAAACTTCATTCATTAAGATCATGTCAGGTGTTATGTTTATTTATTTAATTTCTTTTACTAAATGACTAGAAATATATATTTTCGGAATAGATAAAAAAACAGCGAAGCTCTGAAGTAGTATTAAATGTAAAAGAAAACAAAGTTACGAAACAAGACTCGAAAAAAAAAAACATTTTGAGTGTTAAAAAGCGTATCATCAATGAGAGAAACAGGCCGGTCAAACATCTTGTGGTAAAGATTTTGAATTTTTTTACACCGGTCAAAACATCAGGCGTATTCATTTTCTTGCCGGTTAAAGTTCTTTTTCTACCTGTCAATGTCCGATGCCTGGCACTTATTTGAAGCCCTGTAGATATATGATAAATCTATCAAAAATGTTATGACGAAAATATGATGTAACTAGCATTACCTTATGGCAACCTATATTCCTGATACTTATATCTCTTGTTGTGATGCTCCTGTCCTGGTGGCCCAGCAAGGTATCGAAAATTTAACTGGCATGCAATTGTTTCAAATTTTTGAAATGTCTTGGAAGCTTTTTAATTGGTGAGCACTTTCAAAGAGCCTACTCAAAAAAATTAGGAAAACTTGCTGGTGGGATCAGTTAATTTTTTGGGGTATTAGACTTTCTTGCCCCTATCTGTCATATCCTTAAAGGGATTCCGAGGTGAACATATAAGTTGGGTTCATATGAAAGAGGAGAAAAAATGATGAACGCCTGTTTTTATTTCATCTCAATCCGACTTTTGGTTCTTGAGATATTTGATCTTAAAGATTTGTCACTTAGGGAATTTCTCTAAAATGTTGAAGAATTTGTGATGTCATCTAGTTTATAGAAAAATTGCCCCAATCTTAAATTTTGAATATCTCAGGTTAAAATAGTGCTATCCAATTAAAAACTTTCATATAGATAGTGGATGTGTATTACACCTCTTCTACAATAAGTTTTTTGATAAATAAGCTTTGGGTCACTAGTCCCAGACCCCTTTTGAAAGTCATATTGTCCTCAATTTAGAGCTTTTGAAAATATTTTTAAAAATTGTTTTTTAATTTTAAAGTTCTTTGAAAGATTCCGAACTCAAAAAAAGAATTTATTTGTTGAAAAAAAGCTTTGATGGGTAGATATTGAGCCTGACCCTAAAACGAAAAAGAGCCTGGAACTAGTGAAGAAAAAAATATTTTTGAAAAATTTTTTTGTAATTGAATTTCCCATAGTGTGTACAAATTGTGCATAAATTTTCACTCAAGGAATTATATTATAACCTGAGATATTGAACATTCAAGATTGGGGCAATTTCTCTATACACTAGATGACATCACAAATTCTTAGCAACTATTTAGGGAAATTCCCTAAGTAACAAATCCTTAAACTCAAATATCTTGAGAACCAAAAGTCGAAGTGAGATGAAATAACTGGTATTCATTATCTTTTTTCCTCTTTCATATGAACCCAACTTATATTTTCACCTCGGAGTCCCTTTAACATCGTAACAAAATATTGCCAGATAAATAATTGTGAAGAAAATTTCTTAATAAAAAAACTGCAGTTAACATACCTGTTGAGCCAAGTCAAAGAATTATGTATGAACGACCTCAACAGAATGGGTTAAGTAATTCTGTTGGTGATTTTTGAGGTTTTTGATCCTGATACTAATCTTTTGCCATAATGGATGTGGAGGTTTTAATCAGCTCTTTGTCAGTTTGCATCATAATTTTGTTGTTTATGCAGAGCTGGACTATCAGGGTCTAATCTATTGATAAGGGCATTGTTGTCTTGGCAAGTGCTGCAAAGGCCACTTCTCAAGTTAATTGCTTGAACTGATACCAGAACGTGTTCCAAATATTAAAAAAAATGTCATATGAAACAGGCAGGCAGATTTCTTTCATTGCAATCTGCTGCATATGCCCTATGCACCAATTTTTTTTGAAAGATTTTATGGTAGGAACGTTGTGCCGTTAGTGATGACACAGTGTCCTAGAAGACGTCCAGGGAGTAAAAGGCCATAGTTCTCGACAAACTCTTTCACAAACACTTAAGCACTGACAATGCTATCATACTTTGTGACATTGGTCAGTAGACCAGGCAGTGTTTCTATGACTGCATGGCACTAAACGGTTTTACTTAAAATGCTTTTGAACATTCTCAAGAAGCCTTTTTCCAATGCCTTGTTGGCAGAAAGCTTTACAGGAAATCTTTACCCCTTGATGATAAAATTAAGCACAGCTTTGACCACTTGAAAGTTGAAAACAAGAAAGTTGCTCCATTATGACAAAATCCAACTCTCCGCTGCTGGGTGCCGTACAAAACCATTTTATATGCCTCGATTTCCCCTAGGTTAGGCTGCGCAGTACATTTATTTGTGCCAAAATTTTGATCCAAATGCTCATCCTCTAAATGAACTCTAAACACAAAGAGAAAATTTGAAACAAACAAATTGAGGACATAGATCAATTGATTTTGAATGAGCTTAGCATTGTACACAGTTTGCCCCAAGAAGGACGTTTATTTGAAAGCTAACCTTATTTTTTTCTGTTTTTTTTTTGCTTTTGTTATTATGTTAAGAAGAAAAAGAGCCATCATAAAATAAGGAAATATTTAGTAAACACCTTCTCAATTACACGCCCCCTCATAAATTGAAAACATTTGTAAAACGACTTGGGCGCCTATTCGAAGCATTACAGTGTTTTCCATTGTCCTGAATAGCTTTTCAACAACCTTTTTTTGGTCAATGGTTTTACAGCATTCAAGCTACAATTTGTTGTTCTGATTTTCTTCATAATCCATTGACCAAATGATTATGGATATTAAAAAAAAAAGGTGTAGGATAGTGAGATAGTTGTTGACAGTGAGTCTTACACGGCTGTTTCAGCATGTCCTGGCGTCAAATCTGACATTTCCGATAGGAGGGCCTATTTAAATGTCAATTACTTTAAAACTAAAATAGAATTTCAAATATGTAAAATGTTCCTTAAAGCTGAATAAATTGTCTTTGTAACGATGTATTGCTTTCCAAGAAACACTTATTTTTCATGGAGAAATAGCAAAATGAATATCGAAATTTCAAAATTTTGCCAAAAAATAAGCAAATTTTTTTGAGGAAAAAATGAGATTTTGATTTATGTTGTTCCTTGTTTGTATGTACAAAAATACGCATATAGGTAGATTAAAGTTACCTGATTGTTGTGAAACCAAAATTTCGTGAAAAATGATGTAAGACTTCAAAAAAAAGAAAATCAAGTGTGCTAGTATGAATGAAGTGCAAATTAATAACTTGAATTATGAGTATTGCTGCCGTAGGAAAAATAATTACTATTTGATAATTGGTTATTATTTTTTTTGTTTGGATAATCAATTCCTTGAAGAACGTAAAGCACGAAAATTGACGTGGAAATTGGATTTTGTAAAACTTTTATAATATCCTGAGTTATGACCCCCGTATTTTGGATAAACCTCGTGGTACGATTAAGAAGTGACATAGTTTGAACCCCCCCCCCTTTCTTAAGGGGGGGAGATATAACTTTCCAAAAATTGCATTCCGGGGGGGATGGAAAAATTTCATTTTTCAGGGGTGGGATAAGCAAAAGGGGGAAGTAATTTTTTAAAGGGGGGGGGATAGGCAATTTTTCCAACTTACTTTCTTACTTTCGTCAATTTCTTTCTTAGCCCTAGCTAATTATTGTATTTATAATCATCTTTTTAAATATTTACCATGTTAAATATGCCTCTCTTGCACAAAACTCTATTATCTGCAGTTTGATATTATGCTTCTACTTTATATGAGCAGTTTCTTTTGCAAGTAATTTATCGAATAAAAGGGCGGGGAATAGCTAATTCTGCAAAAGGGGGGCATTATGTTATGGGGGGAGGGGGGATTCTACCCCTCTGCAAACTATGAGTGAGCCATGTGGTGTGAATGTTGTTCATGAAATTGACAATTATACAGTCATGTTTAAACTCTTTAGAAGAAGAAATTGAGACCACAGTAAACCCATACAATGAATGTTTTAGTGGTTGATTTTGCTCTTGATATCAAATTAATTTTATGAGGGGCATCTGAAAATTAGAATAACTTATAGTTGTTTGTTTTATAATAGCCACAAGTGTGTTGTCTGTGGAAAACCGGCAAAGATAATTTCTCTTTACAGTAATTTGAAGTTAAAATACTTTTGAACAAATTCTTTGAATCAATGATCACCACGCAGTTTACAAGTTTTTCCATCTGGTAAAAATCTTGATGAGGCTTCAATAATATAATACAAGCAACAGATAGATATTCCCGAGTTATTCCCACATAGACGGAAAAAGTTTGATATGGTTCTTTGTTAAGTTGAGTGAATTTGTTACACAAAATAATTTTCAACTGAGATATTTTCGGGCATATATAGGCATTTCCTTGGCATGGAAACCAATCTAATTGTCGAGCGTTAGGACAGTAAGGAAAGAAATTAATAAATTAAGGCTTACATAGTGACAGTCACAGTAGTATTTCAAAAGCAATTTTATAACACCTATTTATAATATGCCCCCTAGCGTAACCAAGATAGGGATGAATGGCTAAGCCCTACACCAGGCCTGTTGAATCTGGGGGAAATGCAGAATTTTTTTTTTATTTCTTATTTTTTTTGTAGTCAAGATCATGACACCTATCCATTACCCCGCCCCCTCCTTTAGAAATGGATTCCTTGCACCTATACACTGGATCTTCCCCTATCTTGGACATTTGCAAAACTGCAAGGAATTAGAAATCCCAGTATCAAAAGGCAATTAGATATGATAATTTTTTAGTCAAATGTTCTATTTCCCAAATGTTGAGTTTGGTCTAGCTGTACAAGGTTATTCAATACACGTTTAAGCAACACTTTTATCAGCAACACTAGGCTCAAAATGTCCCTTTTTAAAGCAAGACCTAAGCAACACCCTGAGCCTCAGATGTCTTACAAAAGAGTTTTAAAAAGGAAAATTTAGAACAAACAAGTAAGAATATTAGTAAGATCGTCTTTCACAATTCTGCGAAATACAGAACACAAATTTTATGACTACAATTATAGTCGATTATAAATAAAAATGAAACCTTTAAGGTTTGATTTTTGAAAAGTTAAAATGCTAAGAACAAGCAACATCTAAGGGGCCGTCAACAAAAAACTTTTGTCTTTTTTAGCAGATTTTTTCCACTAAGGGGGGGGAGGGGTTCTGCAAAGATCCGTTAAAAATTTTCATTATCAGACGAATTTCTCCACACATAAAATAATCAAGGAAATAATCGAAAAATACCAATTTTCAGCTGATATAATACAGCAAGAGTATACATATCCTTACACTGAATGATGCTACAACTATGGATTTCGCAATTTAGCATGTGAGATGAGGTTTCTATGCATGCGTATTTTCATTTTTACGACGAAACGACCGGTCTGTATATACAGACCTGGACGGATGAAAAATTCCAGGTGGTGGGGGGTTAAACTCAGTGGAAAAAATCTGCTAAAAAAGATGAAAGATTTTTGTCGACGGCTCCCAAGCAACATTTAACCATCAAAGTCGGCGAATTTTAAGTAACACCGAGGCTCAAGCGAAAAAAGGCATTGCTTATAAAAAAATGGGTGTAACATATGTATGAATTAAAGGGGCGACGCATTGATTTTCATTTCACCAGACCTCAAAATGTAATTAAGGTATGAATTAAGCAACTTGAAGGCTTGAACTAAGATAGTGGCGTCACGGCTTAAATAAAAACTTTATACTTGTCTCTTGCAACAGTATGTATTTGATTAGCAACTCATTTGTCAAATTACCCCGGAAATATAAGCAACTCTGACAGTTGACCTAAGAGTCCAGTTGCTTGTATAGAAAAACAAGTCCGCATTCGATACACTACACACCTTTTTTAAACCTCGTTTCACCTGTTTACATTTCAGATCGCTCCCTTCAATTTTTAAAAGAAATCAATACGACTTTGAAATTATACGCAAAACCAAAAACTAACCATGGGGCCTTGCTGCTGAGAAAAAGGTAGTTTTTTGACTCACTTCAAATAGTCTCATATGTGTTTTGTATATTACCAAGCCATTATGGACTTCTTATAGAGTTTTTTAAAATATATAAACAATACCAACAGCTTTAATCAGAAAGTTGTCGAGGCTATTTGACTTTGATCTACTTTAAAAGAAAGTTCCTTGTGACAAGTATGTGCCTTGTGCTAGTTCTAAACGTTTCTTAATTTTTGTCATATTTAGTCCTAAGTTTCTTATGGTTTGTCATAAAAAGCATATCAGAGCTGATGTATCCACACAAAAGGCATAGAGAATTCAGTGTATCAAAGATTAATCTTTGTGTTAAAAATTGTGTGTGTTTGGGGGTGGGGGGTCTGGGTGTAAAAAAACATTTTTCTTTTATTACCTTTTAGTAACTTCTTTATTTAAGCTTCTCTTCTCTAGATATTTGATAGCAATTTTTATCACGAGGCACACTACTTCAACACAAAGTTTCCAGTATTGCTTGTTGTTATATGATAATCACCAGGTCTTTCCTTCAATATTGATAAGAACTATTTCGTTCCCTAGATGCAGTTTTCAATAGAATTTAGGCCACAGTTAGTTTAAACCTTGTTTACTGTCAATCGCACGCATTAGGTTAGCATTTTCAAATAATCACGCATTGACGTTAATTATTATGTCATTTGTATTTTCTTATAAAAAAAATAAACTTTGATTCATAAGTCGCAATTTTT
Source organism: Cladonema radiatum (assembly GCA_025330745.1). NCBI lineage: Eukaryota > Metazoa > Cnidaria > Hydrozoa > Anthoathecata > Cladonematidae > Cladonema > Cladonema radiatum. The sequence goes on along the minus strand of JANSTP010265904.1, from coordinate 457 downwards.
TACTGCAAATGATATTTTTTCTTTTATATAGAAAATCGTTTAATAATCTCCAATCATTTTATTTTCAATATAATCTGTATACACTTTCTGTATTTAAAAGTCATGAATTAAAAGTAAGTGAGATAATTTTTTCTGTAATAAAATATTTTTTCATTCTATACTTTCAGATAAAGTTATTATCAAAATGCTCTTTCTTCAAAATACATTTTATTCCCTGTAGACAGGAAATTTTCTCAAAGAAACTGGCAAAAAAGGTAACCGTATTTTTTTCTTCTCAAAATGAACAAATGTATCCTACAAATTAATTTTCTTCCATGGACCTTTTTTCTTAGGCCCTTGTACCACGTGGGCAGTGACATCATTAGGTCCTGGGTCAGTTAAAAAAAAAATTTCCTCAAAAATCAAAAACAATACCCTTTTTCGATAGAGAATTAAAAAAGAAATTGATTGGTATAAA
>JANSTP010265893.1:0-10825 GCA_025330745.1 Cladonema radiatum | reverse complement strand
TCTAAAATGAGAGAAATGGTGCTGAAAACGAGGAGTTTAATAACAATAATTGATTTTTGCTTGATAATTTCACAAAAGAATGCTCTATTGGCTGTAAATGAGATAAAAAAAACCTGAGTCCGAAAACATTGTTTTCTTGTAAAATTGCCGCAAAAAATAGGAAAATTCTAACAGGGACGTAGTAAGGATTTCTAGCCAGATATTTACCATATAAAGCAAATGAAATGAAAATACCTTTGTTTTCACTTCGTGCAGGTTGGATATCAACTATTTTCTAAAAGTAAAATATTGGAAAACCAATTTTGCAAAAGCTTTCTGCTTGGCTATTGACTTAATTAAGTCCACGTTATTTGCTAACTTATCCCTTGCATCTTGTAAGGCAACTAAAACATTTAACTATGCTCAAAACGAGCTACGTATCATGTGACGAAGTGGTTATCACATATTTTAGACCAATCATACATTTCTCTCCCAAATGTACTTTATGAAACCCTAAAAAGTGGTCAAAACAGTCGAAATATTAATGAATAATACCTAAAAATTAATAGAAGTAAGAAGTGCCAAAAATATTCAGGGAGACAATATTCCGCTCACGCCCAAAGCATATCCCATACCGACGGATTCATAGTTTTTTTGGAAAAACCTTTTCGCCAAATTGGTGCCAAGTAAGTTTTAGCAAAAAGTCACTTAAAATTGTTAGTTCCCCATTTTTACTTGTAAGGCTATCCAGACGTTTGTGTCAAAGTTCAAGCACATTTTGTTTGGCTCTGAGGTGTCTTAGGTGACAGGGATGAAGCACCTTAAAGCTACATTGGCCAGCCAAAGGTGGATTTGTACAAACATCACCCAGTTAAACTGACTCACTGGTCCTTGCATAGTCAATTTCCCATGTGCGCCCACGACCATAGTCAGGCTAGCCAGATGACCAGAGATGGGTTTGCACCGAGAACCATGTGATTCTCAGCCCAATACCCTACTACTACACCATGCCCCCAGATAGCATTTTGAGCCCCCCCCCCCCCATCAAACTCTAGTTTTTATAGGGTTAAAAAGTAATTATCTTTTAAATACACAATCAAAATCGATTCCTTGTTGGTTAATATTAACAAATCAAATATTATCGTTTCCAAGAACGTCAAGAATACAGAATTTCAAATTTTTATAGGGTTCAGACAAAATAACCAGTGCCTGTCTTTTGTTCCTATAATTAACCTTCATTTATTGTAGTGGAGGTATGAGAAGGGAAACCTAAAGAAATTTCGGCAGGCTAATACTAATTTCACAGATGTAGAGGGAATTTCAGTTCTAATTTCAGTTACGGAACCAAATTAATTCCAGTTCTAAGTAATAACAAGAGCATCCATCTTGCTCCCGATTCCTTCTCCTTTTATTTATCATATTTATCATTTTTTAAAAAAATAAAAGCAAACAAAACAAAAACATCAGCTCACTTATTAATTCATTATCTTTATAAAAATTACCTTTCTTGGTCTTGGCGAGGCAGCAGATTTTTCTGAACGAATGCTTTTCACTGAAAGATTTCCAACGCTCTGACGATGATCATTTTTCACTGAAAGACTTCCAACACTTTGTCGTTTATTTTTTGATTGATGCGATTCGATGTTTTGATTGACAACACGATTTGGTGAGGATGGGTGAGGTTGCTCGATTCGTTCAGCAAATTCTTCATTACTTATCACAACATAATTCTCCAGAGCAGCAACGCTTGCGGCCACTTTTTTCTAAATAAACAAAGCTTTTTTGAGATGTTGTTTTCACCATAAATCACAAGGAAAGTAATTCAGTGTTGTTTAGCCACTCTGAGGTAACAGGGGTGAAAAACCTTCAGCACCAAGCCTGATTTCAAAGGTGTTCCCCTATAAACGTCATTCACTTAGTGGTCCCAGAGTAAATCTTGCTCTTATACTCAAGGTCATTTCTAGAAGGAAAGATATTGTGCTCACTAAGCAACTGAAGGCAGGCTTAAATCAGGAACCATAAGATTCTTAGCCTGATGTTCTGCCAACTGCACTACTTGAAAGGTTGGATTGCAATCAGTTTTCCCAATAGTCCAAAAAAGCTGTTGCAACAAAAACTGTTGGTAAAGGTTCCCAATTAGTTTTTTATAGAAATATTTGAAAATAAATTAGATATATTATTAAGTTTCTTGATGGTTCAATTTTTCGTTTGATTCTACGGCTTTGATTCCCTTCCCAAGTAGAATTTGGATAAACTAAGATACACTAAAATAAATATAAAAACCTAAAATGTTTTAGTTTTTTAGGGTTTTTTGTAGAAACATGTTATTCCCAACAAATTACTTTAAATAGATAAATTAAATAGTTCATCTCAAGTCCAAATCAAGTTCATCTCTTAGAAAATGCCCGATAATGGCAATAACAAAACTTTGTCAATTTATTCAAATCGTATCATATTGGCCACTTTTCAGGTACACAAATACATAAATGATTACCTGTTCTTTCGGTGTGCACTCTTTGCCATCAACTATAACCTAAATTTAAATCTTTTGATGAATAACTTTCAAATAAAACATGTCTTTGAAAACAATGATGTCAAACATGTATAAGATCCCCACCTTTTTTATAACAAAAAAGTGACCATCCTGGAACAACTGGCTCTCTTCCAGAGGATTATTTCAATGCAAATCGATAATTTTGGAATTTAAAAAGTAGTAACACTAGCAGCCATATACAATTAAACAAAAATTCTACAAAACGAAATGATAAAAGTATAATTACATCAACAAATCGCATGCCAAACTGTGCCAGCAGTAACGCTCTATAATTATGTGTATTTGAAGGGAAGACATTTCCTTGCACCCAAAGTTCTTTGAGAAGCGGTAATTGACCCAGAGGTAAAACCTTTTCAATCTATGAAAAACATTGTTGTCAGTAAGATAAAAATGGTTAGATATTAATGAAATATTATTCTGCATTATTGTGCTAAATTATCCCATTTAATTCATTAATACACATAGCCTCTGAGGGATTAGAAAAGAGAGCATACTTGTGCAGATAGCATACTTATAATAAAATAACAGTTTCTTGAATTTTTTCCATAAGTGAATAGGTACAGGATAAAACCACCTTGAATATTGAACCTTCTCTGTGATATTTTTCATCACAAAAGAATGTAACTGCACTAAACATGAGTTTGCAGTAAATCTATCAAGAGATGCAGTAAAGCTATCAATCTATCTATCAAAATTTTATTTTTATTTATCTTCTTAATTACATCTCAATACATACAGTTAATTATCAAGATATTTAAAATAAGCAGCGAAATTTTGTTTTTTAAAACACTACTGTAAAACAATGATGTCAAATGTACCTGCTCGATCAAGTTGTTGGACACATCCAAACTTTCTAAGGAGAACAGTCTTTCTAACCCTACAAAGTAAAATAAAAATCTTTCAGTATAAACTTTTTAACTATAAAATTTTCCCCTCATACAAAAAAACTTCGAAAATATCAAAATAATCTGCAGTGCAAATGTATACATCAAAGTGCATTTATCAAGAAAGTTATATTGTTTCAAAAATTTAAGTATCAGAGGTTGACATTGTGGCAAAAAATGAAGAATCATGAAAATATGGTCCTATAATTATAACATACCTAAAAAACAAAACAAAAGGGAGATTGTTAAAAATTAAGTCAGAAGAAGAAATAGGAGCACACTACTAGAAAGACAAAATAATTAATATAACAGAGAATTCAGTCAGAAAGTTTCGTATGTTGCTACATACAATATAGTGGTCTGTAAGATTTTATGTTTATTATGCATACGAAGCATGTTTCTGACTTCTATTATCCAAAAGCTACCACCAAAGAGAAACTTATGTATCAATATAGAGGCAATAGCCTATGAGAAAACTGCCTAACCATTTAAAAAAACAGATGTATTAAAATGTGTATTTTGTCTTAAATGAAGTATTTACTCATAAAGATCATGAGTGAATAAAATTAAATAAAATGATCACTTATAGTAAAGACAACAAACATTTTTTTGTTTGATCCTCCTCTATAAACACATTATCAATCAACACATGAAAGACTGAATATTATAAAGACCAAAGATTAAATACTAAATACTAAATAATTAAGTATTAATAAATACCAAAGACTAAATACCATAAAAACATGAATAAATTATACCTTACTAACCTCTAACACTAGTAAGCAAATTTCCAGCCAGATTTAACTTTGATACGCTTGGCACTACCAGTGAAAAATCTTTTACATTTTGAATTTCATTATACGATAAATCTAATTCATCCAAAAACGTTAATTCCTAAATCAAGATGATAGAGTTGTGAAAAACATTAATAAAGATAATAGGATGATCTCCTAAGCAAGAATAAGAAGTATTACCTCCAGAAACTGTATGCTTGACAATAAGTTGTGACTCAAATTCAAAACACGAAGGTTTGGTAAGAGCAACTACAGAAAAAAATAGTAAAAAAATTAATGTGATTCAAAAAGAATTCCATTCAAGACAGAATTTGGGTGAAGACGGGGTTTGGGGAAAGACGAGATTTGTAAAAAGACGCAGTTTGGTGTTAAAGAAAATTGAATAAAAGGCATTTTGAAGCAAAACAAAGTACTTAAATGGGGTATAGCTATTACACATTGAGAGTCTGGTTTAGAATACAAAATCTAACTTAATTTTTTATATAATGATTTTTGATGAACTCAAGTCATGATAGTAACCCCTAACTAATAGTCCACAACAATCAACTTGGTTATACGGCTCTGCCAACCCATTTCTTGAAAGTTAGTATCCTTTATCATTTTTGCATAAAATTCAAATATTAACACGGTAAAACTCTTATATTTCTTTAAAAATATCTATATCGGTCTCATTTTTTCTATGCACCAAAAATTTTAGAAGTCCCCAAATGTTTAGCTGTGGTTATTTCAAATAAAATCAAGCCGCAATTTTCATAACTCGAAAGAATACAAAAACAGTATTAATTTCAGCTAGTCAGAATGAAATATGAGGACTTTCACGCCTTCAGAAAGTTGACTAATAAATGAAAATTCTCTTGTCAACAAAGCATTCTCTTTATAATTTTCAGGTTTTAAAATAAGTCAAAGAAAGAAAAAAGGTTGAAATTACATACAATAGAATAATCAATGAACTGTAGGGCATTGTAGCTGAAGCATGCTCTCTCAACATACTTCCATACTGAAAACTTCTCCGTGATGTTATGAACTTTTTCTTGATTTGAGTCAACTGCAATTAGTAATCCATGAGCCCAGCTTTCGTTACTTATCAACAAATCCTAAAAATGATTTCTACAAGTTCCTATACAGAAATTGAGCATGAAAAATGCACCTGAAGTTAAAAAAAAAACTGATACTTTTAGACCAAAGACTTATATGAAAACAACTAGACCAGGCATAATGCATGTCCTTATTAACCAAGAAAGAGCGTTCCGAAAAAAAAATCAAAGAGCACCTGTATTTCCTGACCTATGATGTCCCAAAGTATATATACAAATTTTTTTGGCAATTTCTAAGAGGTTTGTGCATTGCTTTTTGCTTTGCTTTCGTTTTTGCTAATAAATTGCAGTGAGAAGGTTTACATTAAAAATGGTTTTTGAAGAAAAGTTTGCAACACATTTTTAAGCTAATGTTCAGCCTAGTTGTTTCCATATAAGTCTATGTTTCCATATAAGTCTATGTTTTAGAACTACAGTGCCTCTCAACAACTCAAATTTAGAGTGTATTTTTTTATTTCTACACAAATAGAATTCATTCATGTAAAAAATCACTTCTTACTTTAATCGAGACACATGAAGCATACATTTATCAACATTTTTTAGAGGACCAAACAGCCAGGTTTTATAAAAGACACAATAAAAAGAAAAAATATTGGTATAACTCTCTTTTTTACTTATTCTTGTTACCTTGATTAATTGAACACTACGACGGGCTTTGATTTCTTTAACTGTACTTTGAATTGATTCAATGCCACACAAACCCTCAGTCTCAATTCGCTGTGTCTGTTAAATAAATGAAATATTTTTTTTTCTATTAATAAACAAAACTCTGTACTTATTTATTTAAATTATTATTTGTAAATATGAACGACACAAAATTAAATTTAATACAAAAAGAACCAAAAAAGAATTTCCTGGGAAAAAATACAGGAGATATAAAAAGGAGCACAGCTCCTGAATGATGGGTGTGATAAAAAATGCTTTGGCATACATATAAAAATACTAATTTTAAATACTTTGATTCGTAAACATAAGGCCTATATGTTTTTTAATGAAGAATTATACTTGGTAAATAGTCAACTATTATAAATGAGGCAAGTATCATAGTGTTGAAGATGTTCATTAGAGTAATAAGTAACAACAATATAACTTTTTCAAACAGCCTACTTAATCTAAACTTGATAAAGGCTTCACTCAGATCTAACATTGCATAGATAGATGACTATTTTAAGCATCATTTGCCTCTTGTTGAATGATGCCAATATACACTATTCAAAAATCGAATGGGAATTTGATGGAACGGAAGAATTGGGATTTTCTGAAAATATGTCACCTCTAAATATTGGAGTGATCGAAAAACCGACAAATCGAACGTAAAATCACCATTACACATATAGAACTGTCGTTCTTCCCCAGGGTATATCTAAAACAAGATATTTTGAAAGATGAAAATAAAAAGCACCATGTCAGAAATTAGACTACCACAGACATTCCGAAAAGCAAATGATCTGTTAATTATTAGCTATCCAAACATTGAATGTAGTTGAAACTTAAAACAATCATTTTCTAATAGCTACTAGTCAGAATTTAATTTAAAAGAATCTTTTTGGGAATTGTTTACTTGATCCTGAAATCTTTAACATAAATAATTATTGAACATGGAAGAAAAATCATGCTTTTTATTCAAAACTTCACAAAAAGGTGAAAGATACTTCTCTGCTGTACGAGTAGTATAAAAATGTTAGTCTCAATAGTGAAAATTGATGCAATAATTAAAAAAACTCACCAGTATATTTTTGACTTGCTGAATGAATGAATACAAGTGACCAATGTCTTCAGCTGGATCACCTGAACCTGACATGAAAAAAAGTGTTTCATTCTCCACTTACTTCTAGATTTATAACCTATTAAAAAACTAATATTACAAAATCTGTGAAGTTATCAAGCATAAATATCCCACTTATTACAGTAAAAAAATCCACCTTTTAATTATTAAGAAAATGAAAATTACAAAATTGACAGTTCATATAGACTTAAACTCAATCTTAAACAAATTTTAGGCAATTAACAGCTACTGAAATTTGCCGCAGCAAACTTCATCGAATACTGCATTTTTTCTGTTACCTCAGCAAAAATAGATTGTTTTTTTGTGGAGGCAAAGTTATCTTAAAATTTGAGGGCTGAATAAACTATTCTTGTTGTGATGCAAGGCTCAATATCAACAGAAACGATGACTGGTAGTTTTTATAGAATTTTTAAAGAACATCGCAAGCACAAAAATATTTTCAAAGCTCATATTTTCAAACTAAAGGAATGTGAACAGCTAAACGCACCTAGTATTGGGGGGATAAAGCACAAAGGCTAATTATAAAGATTTCAGAGTTGAAGATTTTTCAATAAAAATTACGATCTATATGAAAGGTTTCATCTATTGAAAACATTAATCTGAAAACCATCGATAATAATCACTCAATACAGGGGTAATTTTCTCTATATGCTTGAAAGGAAATTCTCGAAGTTAAGAGTCTTTGACCTTGAATGGGGAAAATGTTTTTATTGGTTGCGATGGAATAAAAAGTGCCACTCAACAGTCTTTCATAGGAGCCTAATTTTTATTTTTGCCTCCAAATTTTTTTAACGCATAACAGAAAAAGGGGTAATTTGAATCTATCAAAATCTTCATAAAACAGAGGATGCATTCTTTTTCAAAGTTCTTTAACTTCTATCAAATTATAGAAGCAATTTTCTAGATGACATCTAAAAGTACGTTTTCCATTTTCAACACATTTTATTCAATTAACTAAACTGGTCTTTGAAAACCAGAATCAAAGATATCAAGATGATACAAAAGAAAACAGTTTTACCACTTGTAGGGCTTGGTAAATGTAATCTTCGGTTGATGCAGTAGATTTGATAAGGAGTAATTTTAAAAATAGAATTTTTACGCAGTAATGTATCTCCTAAAACAAAATAATAAAAGTTTTTTAATTGACAATCTTAACCAAGAAATGTTTTATTTAGAGGAGGACTGGGGAAGAGGGACTATTTGAGGAAGCCAAGGAAGTTTATTGAAAAGATACTTAGCTTTTATACAATTAGTAAGGATACTTATTAACCAGAGGATTATAAATCCATGGTCTGACCAAAAATTATAAAAACATTTCAGAACTTAGAACTTGTTATACCCAAATCTAGTAAATCAGTCAAATTTCTTATAAAGAAAAACATTTGACCTTGGCAATACTTTACTATTGTGAATAAATAACAAACAGACGTTTAGTATCATGTTATAACAAGAAAACATTTTAGAAATTATTAACAAAATAATATATACCTATCTCCCATAAATCTCTTGATAGTGTACGGCACACTGCCACAACATCCTGGAAAAAGATTTTGAAAAACTCTAAATCTTAAGATCTGTCCATTTTAGCTGAAAATATTTGTTCAAAAAATATTTTTCAGAAAACTAAAGTTTGATTTTGGCGCACTCTATTTTTGGGGAGAGATATTGTGTGCGCTGCAGGTGTCCTCTCCCAATTGCACATCAAATCTGTAGAGGCCTGAAAATAGTAATGAAAAGCAAACAAAGTGCTTAGAAGAATATAAAAAACAGATAAATTTTCAAAACTAAATCTTTTGAACTTTGTGAGATTACAAGCCAAAACTGATCTAATTACTTTTATATATATAAAAACTTCGTTGTTATTAGAAACGGTAGAAAAATCAAGCATTCGTTTGGGCACATTTTTTGACATAAAAATTTTATTGGCATCGTAACTTTCTACCCAAATGCACTAATAAACTTAATATAAAAGAAAATGGGAATCATTCTATCTGTTTGATATAAGGTTAAGCTTTTCTAAAGTTGGTTTTAAACTTATTTCCATAAAAAACTTCATCATGGCTGAATTATAAAGAGGCTTCACTCCACTTGGCTCCGCCTCTGGTATAAATTGATCTGGTGAGGCCATAAGTAAAAAAACGCAGGCAGTAAATATTTATAATGACCTCAAAAATAATGCTATTGTTATATTTACATAAGAAGATCGAAAAATTGAAAGAAATTGTGCTCTCTACTGTGAAACTTATACCCTTTTTAGTCATTTTCGGACCCTTCCCTGACATTGTAGAAAAGGCACTGGAAGCATTATCAAAACTACTCATCAGTGTACCCATTCCATAAGACATTAGTATCAGGATACAAGATAAAAAAATGATGACCATATTATTGAAGACCGATAAATAATTCTTACAAACTGATCGAGCTCCAGAAATTCAACAAGTGCTCTCGGTAATTCATCCCATATTCCAATGATTCCTTGTAAATATTTTTCAAGCAAAGTCATTCGTGATAATACAAGTGACAACTTTCGACTTCCGATTACTTTCTTTGATGGAAGAAGTTTCCATGATATAGAAAACTTCTCAACTAACTGAAAGAAAAAGAATTCAGAGATGAAAGAATAGAGGGATATCTTTTTCTTGATATATTCTTTAAAAATCTAACAGTTCTCTACAGCAAATAAGTAAAAAATGAAATGAGGTCAAGAACTAAATTTTTTGAAACAGCTTAACAGCATTTTACCTCCCCCCTCCCCCAGGAACCTTTTTGTAATAACTTCCCTTGAAGTTAATATTTTTTGATGAAATTTTGGCTGAGTGTATAAAATTTAGTTCTGCACCCAACCATGAAAAATATTTTTGGGATCTATGTCCTAGTCGCTAGCTATGACGTCATAAATGAACATAGGTATCACTATTTTTCTGCACTGGTTATTATAAAACCAGTTTTGTAGTCTTATGCCTTATTACTAAAATGCATCAACAAATTCTTGTCACGTAAGTAGGCTGGCATATGTCTGAAGTATTTTGACGTCATTGTGAAAAGCCAAAAATACCGCGAAAAGCCAAAAATTCAGTTTTTCAAGTTTGAGATGATGTCATCACTTCTAAAATAATGGCTACATGTCCAATTCAGTTTATTATGGCTTGTTTTAACCCTTTCAACAAATTTTGATTGAAATTATCAGTTTTAAAGTATATTTAGCACATTTTGGAGTTTAGACCAGCAAAAATGTCTTAAAAATTATCCCCCTCGAAAAAACCTCACTTTTGCCCTAAAAGTTTTTTTGGACATTTTTATTAAACTTTCTTACAAATATATTGTATCCATTATAAGTATGTCGAATATGAAGTTCTAAGTCGTTTTATATGTATAGATATGACTATACTGAAAATTAACCTTAAAAAACTAGAAAATTGTATTTCTCGGCATTTTTGATTACGTCATCACTTCACCACATGGCATTAGGGTGCCATTTTTGAATTTTTTGAAAGTACTCTTGGTACTTTATATCTGTGCAAAGTTTTGTTTCATTTGGTTAAGTATTTCAGTATTTAACCAGGGAAAACCAGTATTTAACGTCCATGAAAAAACCCAGGTATGATACAGCCAGTTACTAAAAGATTTAAAAGAGACACTAAGAGGGAGAACCATCAATTTTTTACAATACTATTGACAATTTTTTGAAGAAAATATAATTCCCTAATGCTATTAAATTATCAACATACCTCTTC
>JANSTP010265882.1:0-10826 GCA_025330745.1 Cladonema radiatum | reverse complement strand
AATTCTTTATAATATGAGCATAATTAAGCTTTGAGAGGAACATAAATTATATTAAATCACATTCTATTGAAATTAAATCAAAAGAAAGTATTTCTAATGATTATGCACATGTGAGTTAAAAAATATGTCTATTGAAAACCATTTGACGAATACTCGACGAATATTTAATATGCATAATAACAATTTCTCGTCTCTCAAAAACAGATGTTTTCGAAAAGAAAAATGAAGTGAAAAATTAGTTATGCTTGTTGCGCCATGTAGTAGGAAAATGATAATTTTTATACATCATACCTTGTAACTCAAAAACTAAGAATAATTTCAACTTCATTTTTTCACAGTATCATTAAAAAAGATCTTGTGCATCATATAAGATGGAAAATAAAAATTTGAAAATTTTTTGCTAAAAAGGCCTTCACGTATCCTTAATTAACCCTATTCCTCCCGGGAGGGGGCACAAAGCTTTTTGTTTCATAACTTTTGATCCATAATGACTTATGGCCTAATACTTTGTAACTTTTCCTAAAATTTATCTCCACACATTTTAGCAAAAAAATCATGCCGAATAATGACCCTCTGTTGCCATAGCAACAAGGTTTCCGAATATTGTTGACACAATTTTTGCCTATTTCGGAACAAGAAAATGAATTTGTGTAATTTTTTTTCTGCCCAATTCTTTATACGTGTTATTATGTTATATAGTTTGACTCAATAAACAAAATAGGACCAAAAAAGAGTCAAACTTTCTCCCGAGACCTTGTTTAACCTCCAAAACTGAAAAAAACCATTTAACAGGTTTTTTGCGACACTACCAACAAAATGATGACATCATCACTTTTTGATCAGTGTCAAAATCATGCAGAAGCGTGCAAGAGGGATTGAATTATATGTGTGCCAAGTTTTTTTGTGGTTCTTATTGTCATTCTGATTTTACTGATGGGGGGGGGCACTCTGGGCCCCTAGTCCCAGAGAACTTGGTGGTCAAAAAAGGCCGGGAGAAGTATGGTTAAAGATATTTTTTAATTTTTGGTTTTCTAACTTAACCGTATCTCGGATGAAGGGCTATTTGCCAACTTATTTGGACCGTGAGGAATGATTTTGACGTCAACATTTTTCTAAAACATCTATAAAATATCATTTTTCTAACACCACTTGTATTTTTGCCAAAAAAAATCCTTCAAAAAAGCTCAAAAAAGCATCCAAATTGCCTAAGTCTAATGAAAAAAAAACTAAATTAGTGGTTATTTATTAATTTCAAAGAAACTGTCGGATTTTTTTTCCGTGGCCAAATCATACCACTCAATGTTGACGTCATAAATTTCTTCTCACCGAATTGATAGCAGATAAAATTTGTTAAATGTAATAACAAAATTTTGACTTTCCGTTTATAATTCTTGACCTATTAGTTTTTTTTGACCCCCAGTTTTAATAGGATTAAATTATTCGGACATTTGGTCAACGATGCCACGCTGACAGCATAAATACGTCATTACAATGTCATAGCCATCGAAATGTCGCTGTAACTATCAGATCCGTTTTGTTTGACAAATTGCGTCTTTTTCAGAAAGAACCGTGAGAAAATTGTAAAATTGGAAAAAAAATCTAGATCAGTGTAAAGAAATCATTTAAATTTAATTTAAATCTTATCCATTTAATTCACTAACCCGTTTAGAATACATATCCTGACCAATTTAGTTTTCAATATCCTGCCAGGCCACTGAGTCAGAAGTGCGTTCTTATAGCAATGCGGAAACTTGTAATTTTTCTTAGCCAAATGTTGTGCCTCAAAACAACACAGTTTCACGAAAATTTTGTAGCAAAACCTTTCGCAGAATAGAAAGAGACATTTCCCAGTAACTCCCAAGATGTTGTAGTTTATAGCAATATTTATATTGATAGATTGTGGTTTATGTTCATAAATTGTAACTCGCAAATCATAACTTCTACGTCGTAGATAAGAAATCCACGAAAATTAGTAAATACTGTACAAGTACTAAAATTAACAGGAAGCGTAAAAAAATAATGTTAAATGTACTTCAAGAACAAAATAATAAACAAAAGCGATGACTTAGCGCATACCAGTTTCCTAGGTTTGTTTCAACAAAAATGTTAAAAGTTAACTTACACAACCGAGGCTCCCATGAAATAAGCTAAGCAAATTGTGAGTGGAACATCCGGCGTCATCTAAATTGAAGTGAAAACTGATGAATAAAAGATCTAAAAAGCCAATGTACATAGTACATATGGTGTTAAATGATTATCCAACAAATCATCGGAGAGTTGTTGGATTGATTCAGCATTTTTCATTTACCGAAAACCTAGTTAGAGATAATGAACAAATTTTGCCTCTCATTTGCAGGAACGAAAAATTTGTCTTCAGCGCCGTCAAGAGAGGGTGTCCATCGGGGTAAGGTGAACCCAGTACTTAAAAGGGGCCCGAAAAAAAATGGAGCAGAAAGAACGTTTGCTCTTAGTTCTCTACTGCTCTGTTCTATATCTTATTCACCTTCACACCTTTCGCTTTATTCTTCCTCTTTATTTTCTCTCTTTTTAATATGTTTTTCAGCTTTACTTTCAGTTGAGATGGTCAATTGTATGGAAGCCTTTTTGCACATTTAATCCAGAAAACTCGAGTTTTCTTGAAAACCTGAGTTATTTATAAAATCAATACAAAAGAATGAGCAGACAGATTGGAAAATGGCAACGCCATTAGCAAATATAGGAATAATAACAAAGCAATTATTACGCAATCAAATAAGAATATTCTATGTAATTCATCAAACGAAATAGGTAATAATAAAAAAATGAATGAAGTTTAGTTTAAAAAGGAGGGAGAATTTTTCGCCATGGAAAGTCAAGATCGTTCTAAATTTCAAGATTTTCAAAGAGATTTATTTTCTCTGATTCTGAAATAAAGCAAATGAGTCAATAAATGATCAATATTTTCAAAATTTGCGAAGTAGTCACTACATTATTCTCCTTGATTCTTTAAGGTTATATTATTATTTGCTGACAGACAGGCCTCTCAGTCCACAGGAAAAAACCCTCCAATGCAAAAATTCAAGCTAACTCAAAAGATTATTACCAATTATTAAGCAATGCAAAAAACGTTTTTAGATAGATGTGTTTCATATTAAGACACTTGGTTTGTTGTTTATTCGACAAATCTTTGTAGACACTCACTGTTATTACTTTGAGGATGGCGATATAGGATAACTAAGGCGCTATTTAGGCGATGTTCGAAATCATTGTTATTTACTTAATACAAATATTTTTCATTAAAATCAACGAATAGATGATCAAATTGTTTGTCTATTTTCTTTAAAATTTAAGAAACTCTCTGAAAAACTTTTGGAACAGAATTTAGACAACAACTAAGGTACTTTTGGGACTCTTGATTTCTAAAAAAGGAGTGTTTTAAATCAACATGGACAGATTGGAAAGGATCTTACATACAAATCTTTTTTTGTTCACTTTCAGTTAGAATTCTTAGTTTGAACATTGATTGAGTAATCTGAAATATATGGTCTTTATTTTATCGACAATCTAAATAATTATAATTATTTAAGAAATCTCGACTTTTCTAATCAGGGTCGGATTTAGCTATTATTGGGCCCTGGGCCCCATCTTTACTCTTTACAAAATATATCTCAATAAAATGTGCCCCAATATAGGGAATATGTTTTAAACTAGCATAAGTTAAGAAACCTGATGGGTCTAGAAATGCATTTGTACGTTTTATAGTTTGATTTGACACCTCTCTCACCCGAGAAATGTAAAATTAGTCACAAAAAGATTGCAAACAGAACTGGAAATCATTTTTCATATGATCTAAGGTATCTATTATACTATCCTGCATGGATCTTATTTTTCGACGAAAAAAGCCTAGATTTATTAGACAGTTACTCTACTAAACAATCCGAGAGTAAGCCGCCTAAAGATTCGAACCTAAACCCTTTCAAACCCATCATAGGATTTCGCAGTTAAGTGATGATCACTACGCAAGGTCGTAAGAGCAGTTTTGACTTTGGCCGGTGGGGGGAGGCTGAAATGCTTTGAAGACATTTACCTAAACCTGGCCCACACCATGGTTAGGGGGCAAAGGAAATTTTGTGATATCACATGTTCTAGTATAGCTATTTCAGCTATTTTAGGCCTGAATTGACTGGTTAGAAGTTAGTTGTTTCTACAGGAGATAAATCATGAAATGCTGCAAAAGCTCAAAACAAATTGCAAAAAAAAAAATCAGAAAAAGTATTGAAAGGGAGGATAAAACCCCCCTTTTGCCCCTCGTCCTTACGCCTTGCACTAGTCCAGCATATTTTTCATTTCTTCTAAATTCGTTTGGAGGCATATTTTCTAAAATCTCAGGTCTTTGCAGCAGCCTCAATGAAAGAAACAACAAGATTACAAGATCGATTTTGGAGTCACACAAAATCTATCACCCTTCTACCATACGGCAAATAGAAAATTGCAAGGTATATTGACCTCTATTTGATAAACTATGGTAAACACTTTTGTTTCAAAGAAATGTTGCTGTTTTTTATTTAAAGTCGGACAACTGAAGTTTCCCGCAAATCTATAACTCATATTTTCCGTTTTCAATATAAAAATAGTCAGATTGAAACTAGGTTCTACTATCTTTGTGCTGTTGAAAATATTGCTACTGCCAAAATGTCGATATATAGACTTACCGGATTAAAGATATATACCAACTAAAGCAATAATAATGTCACAACAAGTACTCAAAATGGTGAAGGGGTAATATGAATCAGGAAAACTAAAAGCAAGTCAAAGAGCAATAAGATTGGTCTAGCCGTCTAGCATACAACAAAGAAATGACTCCTTCCCTTTCAAGGAACAAGCTTGAGCAAAATAAAACCTAAAGAAGATAATCTTAATCCTGAAAAACGTGCAGTTTTAAGAGTTTTTCTTTGTTTTCTTATTGATATGTTCGTTTCCCTGTGTTACAAGAAAAGATAAGATGCAGGTATCCTATGGAAGTCAGAAATGCTTTAATACTTACATTTCAGTTATTTTTCCTATTTGCCTGTTAATAAAATTAAGGAATTGAACACAAAAATATAATTATTTGACAATTTATGGAGCCCTATTCTTCATGGAGCCCTGGGCCCCGGACCCTATTGGCCCGTACCTAAATCCGGCACTGTTTCTAATGACGGCAAAATAGTCGACATAATTAAAATGTCGTTACAATTGAATAGAAAACCCACGCTAATTTTGAGAAAACTCAAGTTTTTATTCTGACGTATAATTGAAGTGTTTTCATGACAGTGTGAAAACATGAATTTTTGTGCGCGATTAGTAAAACATGAAACGGCTAGAAACGGCTAGAAACGCCTAGAAACACCTTGGAAATGCCTAGAAACACCTTGGAAACGGCTAGAAACACCTTGGAAACAGCTAGAAACAGAAGAAAACAGGTGACAAAAAAGCAAAATTGTTCTATTTATATTTTCAAAAGGAAAGTATGCTCAACTTGGCTTTTGAAGTCGTTGGGTCATAAAAATGCAGGTGATCACATCTGTTAATGCCGAAGGAAATCTTCTAAAATTTGGTAAAATGTTTTTGATGTTTTGATTATACCAAGGCGTTGTATAAACATTTGAATACGTTGGGGAAATTGGTTGAATTTTTACCTGGAAAAACTTTAGGAATCCTCCTATTGAATGCTTCAAATTAAACGTAGTATAAAATGGAACTTAGCTATAATATGCCGCAATATTTTCAGTATAGCTGGTCTTTTATTTCAAAGTTGTTTACGACTCGAAATAAGCTAAGCAAGCCGCAAAAATAATTTTTTGAATTACCTTTAGTCAGATAAGGTGATTATTTTTTTACTGACATTAATAGGCTAAGATATTGCACATGTGAGAGTATAATTTCCGAACTTTTCCAAGACATCTCTATCCGTTTCAAAGGCGATTGTAGCCAGTTATTAGGTATTTCCGGTCATTTTTAAGGCTTTTATGGCCATATCTTAGACGTTTCTAGCCGTTTCCTAGCCGTTTCTAGGCGTTTCTTAGATGTTTCCTAGCCGTTTCTAGCCGTTTCATGTTTTAGTAATTACGATTTTTGTGCTATATATTTACACAAATAAGTTTTTGTGGCAACGTTTACATTTCGGAAGTAATTTTTGAACAGTGATAGATATATATGCTTTGTTGATTATTCATATTTGTGAAATTTAAGGATTATTTCCTTGATTACTTGTGATATTCTTTGTTCCATTTTGATAGCTCACATCATTACAACGAAGAATGTTAGTCATATTCATCGACTTTATATCTTCAGAAATGGAAAAATATTTTCAATTTTCCTAAAAGAGCTCTTAGTTATGTGCATGACAGGTACACTTGTAATTGGCATTTTCCTGCAATTTTCGGGATGGCTCTCATGTTAAGGGACACTGTTATATTCTAAGTTTTGTGGAGCGATTTTAGGATAAGTTGGAAATAAATGGCATGAAAATTTGTGGTCAAGGTTCCCGCTTTTCCGTAACACTTTAGGTTTCATTTCAGCTGTGATTCCAGAACATCTGTCTTCTCCCAAAACCATTTTAAGAAAAAATATTTTGACTCTCTAAAGGCACTTTGATTTGAGTTAATTTCAAGTATTTTCTTTGAGAGGAAAAACCTGACACCATTGTCATAAAAAGTTACTTAATGAATGCCGAAACAAACTGACAAATACATGAACATGGAAACAACAATTTGTACACCGGTTTTTATTTTTAACAGATATATATTATTTTTGTGGTAACTTTCTGCCTTTAATCACCAGCTCTATGAACCATTTTTCAATACTTCTTTTTCATAAGACTACTAAAAATAAATACTAGCTATTTCAAAAACCAAGCAACATTGTTTTCTAGAAAGCTACTTATTAAAAACTAATGAATCAAGTACTAATTTTATACTAACTAGAAGCAGTGGTGCATGCATGCATGTTACTACATACCTTTTTAATACTGAACGCATTTTTCACTTCAGCTTCAGTGTTGCTTAAGATTCAGCAGTTTTGAGGGTCGAATGTTGCTTAATATTACATGTCTTCAGCACTTTCACTCATTACATGTAGAACGGCAAAAGTTGTACAAATAGTCGCGGGTCCGATTTTCCTTTAGCATAGTATCATTGCCTTCAAAAAATTTTTGATGTTTTGAATTTATCGAATTCACATAAGACAATGTTACTCCCCGCCCCTCTAGATTTTACTTTAGCAAAGCCATTTCCTCCGAGAACTGAGACTCAGGGTGTTGCTTAAGCGGAGTTTAAAAAGTGGTGATTTTGAGTTTACTGTTGCTTATAAAGGTTGCCGTTCTAAAAACGCTAGTGTGATTTTTCTAGCTTGTGCCGTGAAAAACGTACTGATCGTGAAGTGTAACCATACAAGGCAACATTTCAAACTGGCCATAGATGGCCAGGTATTTAAGGCTCATAAGAGATATTACAGCAATACTTCACAAAACATTTGAAAGTTTTCCATAAGAATTAGACCGCTGTTTGCCGTACAGTGATTGAGGCTTCATTTTTTTCATATATTCAGCACTCTAGATGTATCTACCTATTCACTTTATGAAAGCCCATACTTGATCTATTAAAAGAAATAAATAATTTAAAAGAAATCACAATCATTAAAAGTTTTATTTTACTTTCATTTATAAAAAATAAATCCATTCACATTTCCTTAGAATCATGCTCAACTTTTTACTAAGACCATTTCTATAAATACTGTAGATAAAATGATTGTGATTTCTTAATAATAGAACTATTCAATTTATTTTCTATTCAATCTATTCAAAACTGTGTTAATCTATTCCGGAGAATTAATGCAGTTTAGCGAGTTGCATGTTGGCGCGCTGCTATTTTCGATTTCATTTGTTAAGTACACTTTCGAGCGAGACCATTTTAAACATGGATTCGCTAACGCTCCCCATGAATAAGTACAGGAATTGCTTAGTGTTTTGAAAAAGGCATTTTTCCCAATGCCATTTACTGACAAAAATACTGTACATATAATTAAATGGCTGAATGATGTCTTATGTCTTATAGAAACATTAAGACTGCAAATTGCAAGTTATAAAGTTAAATATATAAACCAATAATTTGACACCTTGCTAAAACAAGCTAACGTATCAATAGGTAAACTTACTGGAATCTTATGAAAACCAGACCACTCTGTGGAGAAGAGTAACCAATATTTTACAGTCTCCACACTGTCTCATGACAAAAATAAAAAGATTAGATCGTTTTAAACGCATATACTTTGCTTGGACATTAACTTTGCTCTCGTTGCTACTTCTCCAAATTAAAATCCTTCTTTCTAAAAGTTCCTTGACCCTCAAAAGACGGGGGGGGGGGGGTCTTCCCCCCTGAAAGAAAAGTTTTTATAGCTCTTAAGACACAAATGGAACGGTAGAAACTTTTTGTGGCTTTAAACAAAATTTATGCGCGAACATGATAGTTTTAATTTATCAAATTTAGTCAATTTTGATACTTTTTTAGCTTATATGTAAGGATTTCTGCCAAAAAGCATGTGATTGGTCAAAATAGCCATTTTAGGAAAATGATGACGTCATCATTTAATCGCGTAATATAATGCTCATTTTGGGCATAATGGAATATAAGTAAGTTGTTTTATAAATGACCAAAGTTGTATTGCATCAGACTTTCTAGAAGCCAAGTTTAGGTGTGGGGGGGGAGGGCAGGTGAGCTTTCTTAACATATTCAGTTATGTGGTGAAGCTTCCCGACTATGAATTATCTTGTGACTATGGTGGAAGTTTTTGTTTTGTTTTCTTTGGAATGGAAAATGGTGATAGCGAGCGATGCAGGCAGACAAGGTGAACGAAGCTGAGGTGGAAAAACGATGCTTGTGCTAATGTTGTTTAATCAACTGAAGAAGTTTCCTTGTGTGTGAAAGGGACTGTTTGGAGTAAAATATTTTCTTTGAGGTAGGAATTTTCATTTCATTTCAAACTTCTAAACGATGCAATCACAACTAAATTATTTTCTCATAATGAGGTAAACGTGGCTTTTTTCAGAAAAGTTGTGAGAGTGGAATTCAGAGTTTTTTATCTCTTTCTCATGTCAAGAATAGATAAAGTGAAAGAACTATTCTAGACTCTGTCTACGCTAGACTCTGTCGATGCTAGACATTGCCTATACCGAAACGTCTATTTATCCATCTCTGCACTCTGTAGTACTATGCAAATGTGTTTAACCCTATACAGGCCAACAGGGGCAATTTTTTATTAGTACCTTTAAATTACTAAATTACCTCCTTAGAGACAAATCCTTTTTGCATGAAATTTTGTGGGTTTTTAAACAATATTTTTGTGACCAGATTGCCATAAATATTATTGGAGAAAAAAATTGTTGGACTGTTCCTAGGTCCTAGTCGGGGTTGGTATGGACTGAAAACTTAAAAAAATTTTGATTTTTTTTTTCAAATTTTGATTTTTTTTATCTGAAAAAGCAAATAAAATGTTGTAGGACTGCAAAATTTCACTTTATCTTGACAATTAGAACGAAAATTATGACGAATTATGCAAAAGCAGGTAAAATTAGGGTCATTATACACCGAAAAATTATGATGATGTCATCAAGGAAGCGATGACATCATCAAATTTGTCACGGTCTCAAATACCTAATTAAAGCCTTTTATTATATTTAATTGCAGCAAACGATATGAGACTGAGATGACTTTCTCACTTGTTCAATAACACAAGCTTGTTTTTTAATTTTAAATGTTTATTTCTTTCCCTAAATAATAACTCCTAATAATATTTCTCCCGCTATCACAACAACCAGTCCCTTCTTTACCTTCAGCAGTAGAGAGTGAAGAGACAACTCCCATAAGTGATTTTATGAAACTTTTAAGACTATGAACGTTTTAGTAAATTTTTCAACGTACATATTCAAGGAAAGGGTCAGACTTTCAGCCGCTTAAAAATTTGCAACAGAAGAAAGATGAGTGGTAAAACATGGGCATATTTCTATTATGAAAAAATTCTTGGGCAACTGGTCTATAGTTGAGAGACTTCAGAAAATAGTTTCTTTACGTCAGAAAATAAGAGAAAGGAACTAGAATTTTTTTTTTTTTTTTTTTTTTTTTTTATCAAGGTGATTACAATTCCACAACCAAATACAATCTAAAATTAAACTAAAAAATTAATATAACACAAGACAACACAAAAACTAATTTAAAGTAACAATCATTTGAGAATAATATCTCTATCAGAAACTCTTAATCCTGTTGATGCACCATAATGCTTCTGTAATAGAGAGCGACACAGAGATTGGTTTTGCAGGTGCATATATAAACGTGAGTTGTTTTCCCAAAAGCTTGCTAAAACAAATTAGATATGCCATTAAGTCAGAGCCATACGTGCGTATTGTTTTTTCTCTGTGAATTAACTATTTTAAACACTTTTCTATACGGTTCAGGCAAGTAGACCAGTAATCTTTTCCAATTTCCTATGTTCTAGGAATATGCTTAGTTTTTTTTCTTTTTTTTTTAAAAAAAAAATAAATAAAATAAATATCAAAACACCATTTCACATAACTTATGTAATGTTAGCCCTACGATCAGCCCTACAGCCCTACATCCAGCCCTACAACTAGCCCTACCATATCCTTATGCATAAAAACACCACAAAATCATCCACAAGAGCAGTTTCAACGTAAATTAAACAAATATGAAAAATTTCTTGTGACAACACACTCCTACGCCCAATGAGGGCGTAATTATTACTGATTTCATGAAATTTTACTACAAAAGAGCTGCCTCCAATGACAACTTGGC
>JANSTP010265871.1:0-10826 GCA_025330745.1 Cladonema radiatum | reverse complement strand
GGCGGCCAATAATAACGCCAAATTTTTTGCTTCGAAACAAATCTGTTTCCCGTTTGAAAAAATATGGCGAAGAAAGGGAGATACGAGTTCAATTCTCGTTTCTGGTTCCAGCCAGAATAGCTCAATGGTAGAGCAACCTTATCTTTTCCGTTTTCTTATTAATTTTAGATACCTATTTTTGAAATTTTGCAAAAATATACCTTTTTAACTTAAATTCATACAGTACTATGTGACATGGGAGTGCAGGGAATCGAACCCCGGTCCTCTCGCAAAATATGCCAGTGCTCTACCATTGAGCTACACCCCCGTTTGCAAAATTCTCAATACTATCTTTAATTTTAAAGATTAGAAAAACTTCATCAGAATAACTTTTCTAATTTACACTCATATTTTTCACCATCCTAATGAGGCCATGTTGAGACGCTATATTATTACGCTGATTTACATCTTCTGTCAGAAATAGGAATGCGCAGAATTCACAGGGGAGCTTATCATTGTATGTACTAAGAGGAGCGTTTCTTTGAAAACTTCAAATAACACAAAAAAAATTCAATATACGCCCCCCTCAAATCAACATCCCTTCAAAAAAAAATAATAATAAACACCTCGGGCGTCTATCGAAGCATTACAATAGTTAAATCTTGTGAAAATTACCTCATCAACTTTTATTCGTTCGAACCTATATCTTCAAATTTCATTTGATGCTCTGCCGATTGTGCTACTGAGATTGAGATCTTAAAAGTAAAATTTTTAAAAAGCATTTTAAAAAATTATTCTTAGGCTCAACTATTCCCATATCTACTGTATATTACTTCTAATGTGAAGGATGTTGATTTTGAAAAGTAATCTCAATGTTGCTTGCAGACGAAAATATGCTTATATGAGTTTTGAGAAGTCTTTAAAACATTGTTGGGAAACACAGATAAATAAACTTTTACAACTCCTCGTATATATGGAGCTTTATTCTTGGAATAGAGTCAGAACCTCGTTTTCTTGCATAGAAAATTCTAAGAAGTTACTCAAGTATTACGTCACGCTTTCGTTTTCTGAGAAATGCGGCCTGGATCTAGAGATTTTGAGACGGCAACAAAATTAACTTTGAGGTGGTGGAGAAGGTGATATGTGGTTGTAATTCCGGACAACTTTGAACTCCTCTTTTCTCACTTAGAATGTAAGTTCAGCCACTAGCATTATGTTTTTTGTTATCAGTGTTGACTAAGTTTTGAATTAGTTATAACTTTTTTTTGTAGTTCAGAATCCCTTTAAAGGGACATAACTAAGCTTCGCCCGCGATGCTTTCTACCAATTTCTGCAATTATTTTATTTTAATTTTTCCATGGCCGAACTTGAAACTCGATTTGTTAATATTACATCCGTAGTTCAACTTGGTAAAGGCAACCAAATATGAAAAAATAATCTCAAATCTAATTTTTTTATAATGTTATAATATGAACGTTGAAAGAGCAGGCCAGAAGTCTAATTGTCGAAGACATCTTTTCAAATGTATAAGTAAAATTATTGAGTCCATTCAAAATTTAGCTAGCTGGTCTATTACAGAGAATCAATAGATTGAAAAGGGGAAGAAAACATATAAAAAGAGTGTTTTGTCATTATTTTTTTGAAATGAAACCAGCTAGCTAGTTTATATACTTTTTCCTTGCAATTTTGTTTTGTATAGCCAGTCTAGTGAGCAGGAGTAGGTAAAAACTATATAATTCCATATAATCTTATGAATGATAGACGAACATTTTAGTAGTAAACCACATAAGTGAGCAACATTAAAAATAGTCAAATTTCTTTGCTTTGTTAGGGAATAACCCTGATTCATAAATTAAAATAATTTTGCCTTGAATAGTTCATATATATGCTGTTGATATGTTAAGACTTTCTGTGCATGGCTAATGTCATATAATTAAAATATTCCAATCATTGACCAATTTTTAAATTTTGAAATGTCTATAGACTATGCATTTCAAAGTTGACAATTGGAACATCTAGTAAATACTTTGAGTCACCTTTAGTCTAGAATACGTAATTCAAACAGGTAAAAAAAACATATTGTGTCAGTCACAGGGATAATGGAAAACTTGTGCAAAAGACCAGATTTCCATTGTGGTCCCTTGATGTAACCATAACTGAGGGTGAGAATTTTTTGACAGAAAGAAGGATTTCTTCAGGTTATTGTTTCCTGCGGTAAATTTAGGAACCTTTCTTTGAATGTCATGACCCCGGTAGCAAAGTGCTATGGGAAAAAAATTAAAATATTTAAATAAGCTATTTAAATCTTTTAATATCTAAATATTTGTTGATGTTGGACTCAATTGGCCAAAACAGGGGGGATAATTTGAGGGAGTAAAATATTTTCATTCAAAAATTGTAAAAAATCAGATCGAACAAGGCAAATTCAATGCAATAACTGGTAATTGATAATGTTTTTGGATACTTTGTGTAGATTTTTTGCACATAAGAACAAATTTTCCCTTTTGAGGGTTGAATTTCTCAGATTTTGGCCTGTTAGAGCAATTTTTCAAGCTTGGAAAAGGTAGAAATAAAGGCATCAGATCAATGATGACGCATCACAAGTTGCCCACTGTAAGGGCTGTTTTTGGTTTTTGTATTATCATGTAAAATTTATCTCATTTGGATTTTTGATCCCAGGATATAGAGGTAGAGTAAATTTACCTGACTTTGGAGCACCAAAACACCAGTCTTGGCAAGATGGGCTAATCATGCTGAATTTCAAAAGAATAATTTTATGTGATAAAATCAAACTATAATGATAGTTTTTAAAGAAAATAAAAGTTCATAAGTATCAGAGGATCTGGAAATCCAGCACTTACATAGGAAAATAGCAAATTTTTACGAAGATTTTACCCCCTACCGTGGGCCAAATATTTATGGAAAACTTTTATTAAAAAGCATTGCCTGAGAAGAAAATGTCTTTAAATGTGAAGATCAGCTAGCTTTTAAATTAACAGTTAAAAAATTGACTTAGTTGTAATAAAAAATTTAGAAGAAAAATGTAAAATTGTTTGCTATAAAATTGTTTTTTTGAGAATTGCATATTACCAGTAATTGGATGAGTGAATTTCAAACAAAGTGTTGGCTCAGAAAAACACTGTCTTTGAGCATAAATCACTGTCATGACAAACCCACGAGAATTTTTGTATAAAAAAATTTTTGAAGGAGAAATTCTCTACATGAATGAAGTTAAATTTGAAATTATTTGTTACTAATTTATTTGCTATTAATAATTTCAGAGGGCAAGAACAAAAGATATACCAACAAAAGAAAAAATAAAATTGATCTGCAGTGGGAATAATATCTGAAAAACAATCAACAATCTTGTCTTAAAGAGACAATTTAATTCCTCTTTTTGTTCAAAAACAAACCTTTGATTGGAAGTTCTTTTGAATATTTTATTCTATATTTAGCAGTGCTCTGAATTGTCAAAAACGTCCCTTAGCAAAAATTTGTCGATGCCAACTGATAATAGCCTGGGCATTCACATCGGCATTTGCTGATTGCCGCGATGATATCAGAGTGCTGATCTAGCCTATTATTTTATCCTGAAATACAATTTATATTAAAAATTTTGTTTTCGCATTACCCAGAAGTGTGATCAGATATATTATTGCAAAAAGTGATCACCAAAACATCTGGTGGTTGCAATGTGTACTATACAGAGTGGATTCTTTTTGCTATTTCTAAAATGTAGCTAGAACAACTAAAAAATCTGCTAGCTAAAGGTTTTCTCACTCTCACTAGTATCAAGGCTTTTCTAATTTATATTTTCCTTTGCAAATTACTACAGTTCCCAAGTCAAATCTTAGCCATGCCAATGATTTGTCTGAGGTGTGGTAGTGGCACCATCCTGTTGGAGCCAATGGAGGGTCCTGTCGATTCCTCTCTGACCACCAAGTGCTGTCCAGAACTTGCCAATCTCTTCAACATACTGCTTGGTGTTGATAGTCACGGACTTTTTGATGTCATCTTTGGACCAGAATGGCCCAATATGACATAAAAGCCCCAGATTTTTATCTGTGGAGATACCTTATAGACAGGGTGTATAAAAGCAGCCCCCAAACCATCCCTGACCTGAAATCAGCAATTACAGCAGCCATGAGAGCAATCTCGGGGGAGGAATGTGGATGGGACATCCAAACTTTGCCCATTGGACAAAAGTGTGCTGGCAGTATCGGGAAGCGCATTTAGATCACATTTTGGAAAGCCAGCAGTGAAACAAAGAGTTTTTATAGTACAGAGTTGAAACTTTAGGGCTGTCTGCTACATAGGCTTGACCTAGTGTGGCAGATGTTTTGTGTTTATTTTATTAATATTTTGGAAGTTATCAGACTTTTAGTGATGACCTTTTTTTTTTTGTCACCCTGTATAATAAAATACAAATAATTGGGTTTCCCCAAAGATCATTGAACTTTGCTTACTTCAAAACTGTCAACAAAAACAAAAATACTTAACCTTTCTGATCACATCAGTGTGCAAGTATAAGAACAAGAGTTTGTGATGGATGGTAGTATGAGTTGGAAAAATGAACCAATCATACAATTATTGTGTCGTTAAAAATTTTGTAATTGCTCTAATTGCTTTGTAATTGTTCAGAATCATGTTAGGTATTTGTGTACAAGGTTTAGCTAGTAAAGGAAAAATGCGGGTCTGCAAATTGAATTTTCGAAAAATTGCTGTATTTATTGAGAAGAGGTAGTTCTCATGAATTTGTTTGATCTAAATTATTTAAATACTCAATACACAGCTGGAATATTGAATAAAGGTAACCTCTTCACAATGACTGCCTCCTAATTTGGTGACTAGCCTTTGGTCTCAAATGTGGCTGCTATTAGAGGCTTCACTGTAGTTCTCTTTTTCATCTTTTGTAGTTATTTTAAAACAATATAATTGTGACTGTATGAAAAATTTGCCCTTTTACACATTTGAAACATGTTTTTCTAATAGCAATTATTTTCGGTTTTCCCATGGGACAATCTAGAAACAGGAAACATCAGGTTTTGGTCTCACTCAAAAACGTTTTGATATTTTCTGATTGGTTTTCATTCCACAGAGTTTTTAGCCAATGATAGTCTTTCATTTGACTATATTTTCCAAAAGGCATGATCAATTCCAAGTAAGGAGTGTCATCTTTCGCTGTTAACCCTTAGAGGGCCAATCTTGGATTATTTGGGGAAGGAGGGTTGCATGGGGCATAGCCATAGCCACAAAAAAGCGCTGGATGGCCGTTTGACAAGTAAATTGAATAGCTCTTCCATTGAGAAAAAAGTAATCTCTTGGACAGCATGTTTTCTGACAAACCTTTTTTTATGCAAAAAGCCTCAATTCTTGAAAATGGCTGGCCCAGAGCCAGTTGCATTAATGTTTGATAATCATTAAATGTTTTGAAATTTCTTAGTAATGTTGTTTCTTGTGTTTTATTTCATTCAGGAGAGAAATATCGAACTTGAGACGAAACACGGGTAACTGATTGATTATTTTTTACTTAGTATGTACATTCTTGCTTAAAGTCCTAAATTACCTTCAAGTTTTTAATTAGTTCTTAGCCTTTCCCAGGAAGAAAAATAGTATTGTATAGTCCATAGCACATCATTATGTTTCTTTGAAATTGTTTGTGTTTTATTGAAAAGATATTGCAATATTGCACCAAAGAAATCTTTTTATGACATGTGATACTAGGAAAATAGCTGAAAAATGGCATGTGGTAGATAGCACACCATAAGCCATTTATGTTGTGTGCTATGGTATGCTAGTGTGGTTGAACACCATTCCTGGGAGAGACTGGGTTCTTATTACCAGCAGGTGATTATTGAAAAGTCATCAATCAAACACTCAAAACGTAAAAGTCTAATTAAAATCATTTCGTAACTTAGCTTGTGCTATTTTTAATACTTACAATTCAAGGTGCAACTTGCTTTTTTTTTAGAAAAATATAGTTTTCTTTTGAGATGCCACCACCCTAAGCAAGCTCAAAGTTTTAAGGCTCTGTCATCGGCAGAAAATTGTCACTTATCAAACTTTTGCATCACCAACAGTCCCTAAAATTCTTGATATTTTGAACATTGTTTGGTATCTTAAGTTATTCTACAACGATTTTTTCACTATCCGTCAGACTAATCACTCTAATTCATATAAAACATCTCACTTTTCTGTCCATGATCTGACCATGACACTGTACAATATTGCATCATTGCCCTAAAAAATATATAAGCAATATCTCCAAAGAATCTAAAGACTGCTATTGGTTAAATAGAGTATTGAACTTGTTCCCCTAACTATACAATAATATATAATTACCACAATTTTAAGACAAAAGTTTTACATTTTGTTGTGTTCAGTCCATGAGAGCAACTTGTTCTGCAAATTACACACAGGGGGGGAAATTGAAGTTAATAAATGGACAAAACAGTACTTTTCAATCATCATTAACTGTCTATGTGTGAATTCAAAAACAATCTCAGAAACCATTCCCCGCCCAGTCTGGGATCTTTGCTGAAAGCAGTTGAAAGCAAAATTTCACCAGTATTTTAGCAAATAACTCTAGCATCATCAACTAGACTGGTTTTGGAAAGGGAGATCTTGCAGTGTTAAAGTTGACTAATGCAGTAATTTGTGAATTGCAAACATTATTTTTGAGCCTCTTGTGACATGAATAATCTTTTTTGACTGTAAGAGCAATCATAATGAACAGCAATTAATCTATATAAAAGACCTCTTGATTTCAATCAATTGTCTGTTTCCAAGAGTATTATTACAAGGTACACACAGCCTCACACAATGCTTAAGTGTTGTATTTCCTGATAATGCCAACCCAGATCTCTGCGCAATCCCTGATATATCGCGGCTCTAAAATCTCTAACACATGTTTTGGATTATCTTTGCTAAGTTTGGTCAATGAAGACAAATTATTGGTCTTGCTATCGAGTTTTTGATGAAAGTTACTTCACTTATACCATTACAGATTGTTGCAATGGTAACAGTAGACCTAAAGAAAATAGCTATGTATAGGCCTTCTAGTGCAGTCCCAGAAGAAATCACTATCCGCTATTCGAGCCATTGCTGAAAAATCTAGTTTTTGAAAAGGTGAGAAAATATGTATGAAGGTTCATGAAACACCACTAATTCAGAAATGTTCTAGTCATTTTTATGGTGAGCAATTAGTTTCCATGGTACCTAGACATAAAGCTTTGTTAAAAAAATTTGAGAACCTTTTTGGTTGATGCCTTTTAAGTTTGTTTATCCAAGGTAGAGTTTTAGTCTTGTACCTGGTTTTACTATAAAGATTTTGAAAATTATCTGGTTTATTAGGTTTTAGACAGTTGCCATGGTAAAAGAAGGAAAAAATTGACCAAAAAACATTTGAATCATATGGGCAATATGTGTACCAAATTAAGTTGGCTTATGTAGCATATTTGTCTTGCTATTGAATTTTTTAAAAATTTCTATATTTATGACTCTATAAGCTGTTTTCATGGTAACACAGAAACAATATAGGTCCAAAGCCCTCAGAACCATTCCAGATATAAGTGTACCAAGTTTGGTATGAAAAATATTGCTTTCCACGCATTTATAGCACATTTTTCTGATTGCAATTATACCCTGTTTTCAAATGGCAGCTCTGCAATATAAGAAGGTTTGGAATGTCTGTGTTTTTATTTGGAATAAGAAAAGCTGATTACCATACAAACATTAGTTAATCAATTATATCTAAAATCTGTAAAGCTAATTTGGGAAAATATGATCAGGTATGGTCCTTGATATAACACGTTGTCAATGCAGTCTTATCCCATTGCAATAGCAACTAAATGTTGAAGCTTGGTGGAAACCCTGTACAACTATATGTGGTATATTATGTACCAAAGTTTTTTAAAAAATGACCCTTTAGTGATGTTGTAGGCAGTTGTCATAGAAACAAAATGTTGAAATTGGGCAATAAATCTTTAGAACCATTTGGGTACATGTGTATGAAGTTTGGTTACTAAAGGAAAAGTACGGATGAAGCTAAAAAAAAAAAATTGAAAATTGACCTTTGAATGACATCAGTTGCAGTTGCCCATAGCAGCCAACTGTTAAAATTATACTAAAATATTCAGAACCATTTAGGCAATATGTGTACTGAGTTTGATTAGTAAAGGTTGACTACAGAAGAACTTGTAAAAAGTTCAATTAAATAGTAACCACAACTTCAAATATGGCCACACTTACCATTGCAGTAGACTATTAATATTATTGACTAGCTGTGAGAACAACAACCTGGTGTTGAGAGAAAGGCAACAAGCACAGACAACAGATAAGGGCAATTGGCAAAGGCAACAGACAAAGGGCAAAAACAATGAGTGAAAACAATAGGTAGTTGGCGGAACAAATTGGCAATAGACAAAAAGGTAATAGGCTTACAAAAGTACAGTATACACGCAATAGGCTATTGGATAGCAACAAGCAGTTCAAATTTTCCAAGAAATTTTATTAATAGTTTTACCAAATTTTGTAAGTAATGGTATAGTGCTGATGTTTTCATGTATCGGTATGTTTTTCACTGTTTCAATATGTTTCTCAACTTCCTAGGAAATTCTGTCTTAGCAACAAATTGTCATAATTGAGTCAAAAATTCTAGTACCAATTAGGGAATATCTTTATTAAGTTCAGCTAGCAGATATGCATTACAGGTTAAGCTCTTAAATTTTTAGGAGACAGGCCATGACAATTAAATAAATTTAATAGTGCAATTAAATAAATAATAAGTAAATTTTTCAATATAGATTAAAACCTTACACTGTGTTTCACGATGAGCAAAACGATGCTTACTCAACGATCATCAGAGGCAGAATGATGAAACATTTTCATAAGTTATATGGAGAATGTGAATTATTTTTTTTGATGAAAATTCATTATTTGAGTAATAGAAATTTAGTTTCATGTCTACATTTAGACACTAGCTCCGACCTTTTATTAAGCAAATTTTTCTTATCCTTAAACTGAAAGATTGTAAGCTTTTCATTCAGGCATAGATTGCAAGATTTACTGACAGGATTATATCCTGAACTTTCTCTTACAATAGACCAGTTGATGGTGTGTTTTTTGTCAGCTTGTTTGATGGTCTATCGTAAGAGAAAAAGTTGCAAATACAATTATTGCAATTACAATTATTGCAATTACAAGAATGAATACAGACGTATAGCGCTGTGTTAGCATTTTTAAACAATGGGAACGAGAACAAGTAAAAAACCTTAAGAATTAACAGGATACACCAACAAATATTCCCAATTTTCCCCTGCCTCCCATTCTAAAGTGTGAGGCTGGTGAAAATTTTCCCAGTTTTTAACAGCCTGGTCTATTTAGTTAACAATTTTATTAACAAAAGTGAACAATTTAGTTATCAAAACAGAAAACTTTGCACAATGTTTATGATATGTCGACCAAATCAAATTTTGAATAAAAAATCTTTGAGACTTACTGGAAACAATTTAATTGTATTTTTTTTTTTGAAAATGTACCTGGGTAACTAGATTGATGGCCTTTTTGAAGGCATGCTTGCACATTAAATCTCAAAATCTGTGTTTTCTTAGTGGTCAAGGCAAATAATTTTGAGGTCAGGACCATTGTTGCTTTTCAAAAATAAAAATTTATGACTCAGATATTTTTCTTTCCCCATTAACTGCTGTGTCAGCAAAAAATGAAAAGGGACTAGGACAAGAAACAGCTTTGAATTTTGAAATTAATTTCTTAAATTTCTGGAGGAGCATTTATTAAAGAACATTCCCTAAAAAATTACAGACGCTTAAATATTGTAGATTTTGTATGTCATTACTTTTTGTTTCATTTGATGATATCACAACTGGGCTTGCCCTAAAATCTATAAGATTTGGGGAGATTTCTACAAAAACAGGATATCAATCAGAAGGGGATTCATATTTCCTTCTGATTTATACTGAAAAATAGGGGTTAACTAAAAGCTAGGAGAATTTTATAAGAACTTTGATAAAGAAACTTCTTTATTTTCAAGGGATAACAATGAGGGTATTTATAACTAAAAGAACAGGGATACCACAAAGTGGATTCACAGTGGATAAAAAAGATACAAGATGGGGAGATTATATGAAAAAGTGTTATATCTATGAGGGATAACAGTGGAGACATATTTTAGACAGAAGGCATATTGGAAGGGAAATTCATATTTTTTTCTGATAGATAGCAGGAAGAATAACGGGACGCATGATAATTGGAATTTGTTACGAGAAAATATAATTGGTGTATATAGAACTAAGAAACATAAATTTAATTCTTAAAAGAGTGCTTGCAGCCAGATTAGGAGTGAAACTTTGAAGTCTGGTGACACAAATTAGTGCTAAGAAAATGGGAGGGATAAGATAAGGAGGTTTAAAAGATTAGATAGTTTACGAGATAGGATTGCATGAGAAATAACTGTGAGTTTCCTGGTTAACCCTTTGCATCCCAGCCGTTTTTTCAGTGTATACTATCTGTATCCTGGCCATTTTGAGGGCAAAAATCAAGATTTTTAAAAGGCTCAAATCAGGCAATGTATGATTAAAAAAGTTATGTAAGGAACTTTTCTTTAGTCATGAAACACTTTTTTGTATATCATTGTACTCTATCAAGACTATTTACGGCAAAATCGAAGTCAAAATTTAGAAAAAATAGGTGGCCATTTTGTTTTTTTCTCAGTCAAATTCATTGACCTTTAAATGGAGGTTTCAGTGAAAAAAGGTATTGCAAAAGCTAAAAAAGATGTCCCCATCTAATTAATAAACCTTATTCTACTCATTTAATATGATTATATTACT
>JANSTP010265860.1:0-10829 GCA_025330745.1 Cladonema radiatum | reverse complement strand
TACCATGTACAATTCCATTTGGCTGCTACCTCAGAATATGAGCCATATATGAGTGATAAACATGCATAACAGCTGTGTTGCAGCATCACGTCTTCCATCGTCATCACTGAGACCTGGCTAGACAGCAAATGTGGCAGTAATTTGGTTCTGTTCTGTTCAAGCAGTTTGTTAAAAAAATCTTTATTCGTCAGGATGTCGAACCAACTTCAGCCTTTTTGAAGAGTTCTAACTAGCTACTGAGAGACACAAATACACACTACCAAGTA
The DNA here is from genome assembly GCA_025330745.1 of Cladonema radiatum. Lineage (NCBI taxonomy): Eukaryota > Metazoa > Cnidaria > Hydrozoa > Anthoathecata > Cladonematidae > Cladonema > Cladonema radiatum. The sequence continues at coordinate 10,563 of JANSTP010265860.1, read as the reverse complement.
GGCAAGTAGGCGAATGGAAATTTAAGTCTGTTCTGTCTGGTTCTGTCAAGTCAGGCTTTTGCTTTGCGAGGTTTCATAGAACGAGCAGCCAAACATGTTCTCGATTGAACAAATCTTGCTTGCTCACTTATTCATACAAAACTCCCTAGCTTAGCCAGACCGGATCAAGTGGGTCACTTCTGTAAGAGCTTGACCGAGAGTGATCCACTGATAATACACATTTTTTGTATCAGCGAATCAGAGAAGAAAATCTAAAACCTCGCGGCCTCTCTTTCAGAATGAGCAATCTCGGCGAAGTCGGATCCATTGGTCGGGGCCCCGTATAGAAAATCAAGACCATTTTGGAAAACCGTAAAATCAAGACCTATAACAGGGACGCGTGGATTATTTTTGCGGTTTTTTTATTGGGTTATATTTTTAGAGCAAATGTTGCTTTTGTGATTTCTACTTATAGTTTTAAATTATTTAAACCATTTCTTTTCGAACTTTAAGCTGATCTTAAAAATTATATTAGAAAGTTTTAAAATGTGGATCACAGTGATCCAGTGATCCAGTCTGGCTACATCCCTGAAAGAAATGAGTTTTATGCAAAACTTTATTGGTTATTTTATTAAGTTTATTCTTTTCCTTGGTATTTAACGAAAATTTTTCTCAAAGAGGTGTTCATATTCACCAGACTATTTTCATTTTTGCCGGATTTTGAGTAAAAGATCTCTAACAGAAGCTTAAAGGTACTTAAGCACCCTTAGAAAAATAATTTTACCAAATTTTAAAAATAAATAATTTCTAGTGCAGTCGTTTGATAGTAATGAGTTATTCCATATCTGAAAATTTTATTGAAATTGTATTTGCCGTTTTTAAGATATCGGCATTTCAAATCTGGGAAAGATTGTTTTTTTTAATTGCCGCCATTTTGAAAATCGTTATTTTAGTTTTTTTAACATCACATACACGTATCTCAAAATAATTACTTTTTTTGTGATGGTTTCTATGTGGACCGCCATCTCATTGAGAATGATATGGCTACATTGGGTATATTATCGCTAAATATATTTATTGATTTCACAGAGGTTTTTTTAATATGCAGAAACCATCCAAAAACTAAGATAAGATGAAGAGATATTTAACAGCCTGATTTTAACAGAATTGTAGCAGTTCATGCAATTATATAGGGGCTTGTAACTTAAAAACTACACATAGAATTTTTTTAAATTTTTCCCTTATGAAAAAACTCACGATTATCTAGCGATTGAGCTAAAAATAATGCCGTTTCAAAATTTGACCAATTTATTTTTCTGAGGGTGCTTATGTACCTTTAAGGACGATCTAGTAACAGAAGCGTCTGGCCGTAACAGAAGCTTGAGGACCTTTAACTGACTGTAGAACTAAATATTATAAGAATTATTCCTTCCCATATGCCCTTTCTGGATTGCAAATGATTGACTCAAAAGTAAAACTCTCTGGTTCCTTAACCGTTTTTAAGAAATACCTACTGTCTTTTACGTGATCTAAAGTAAGATCTATTTTCAGTGTTTAAGATTGGTATGGCATTAACGTTATAACAAGATTGCAACTAAACCTAAGTTGTTTCAATGAACACAATATCGAAAATCAATCTATCCTTAAGGCTACCATGAAATATTTTAAGGCAAATGGGCATTTTGCTTTTCCCTTAATAAATCAATGATGTTGCTTTACCTCCTCCAGTATGTTGTTTTTTGTTTCTCTTTTCTTGTGTTTTACTCACATCCCTAACAGTGAGAGGGGCGTGAGATTGTCATCTTTTACTGTGCTTTTCATGTCTCTTTTTTAGCTATCCGTTATAGCTTTTTGTATTTTTGTATTTATTTATTTTTTCGATTTATTTTTATTTGCTTATTTATACGTTTAGTCCCTTGTAAATACATGTCAGTACAGAAGAAGAAGATCCCTAGAAATCAGCTATTTCTCCGTAATTTCTCGCCATTTATATATAATTTACGTAGTGAACAAACTTGGTACACCTATACCTCAAATGTTGCTGCGCAATTTGGTTCAATTTTGACGGTTGGTTGCTTTAGCACCGACCTATAACGTCATTAAAAGTTCAATTTTCAAAAATGTTTATACTTTTACCTGTACTTTGCCTTTTGTGACCAACTTGGTACACATATATCCCGAATAGTTGTACATATTTTTAGGCAAATTTTCACAGTTAAACGGCCTATGGCGTCATTAAATGGGTAGTCTTTTAAATTTTTTATAACTTGGTCTTGTTTTTTCCTTTAGTACCCAAACTTGGTATACATATACCCTGAATGACTCTAAAGATTTTTACACCAAATTTGACGGTTGGTTGCGATGGCAAGTGCCTGTCTTTCACACCTTTTTCACCATTTTTAAATACGAGAATATCCACTGTCAACAAGAGATTGTATCTCTTACTTGGACTAGCAGGCCCCTGCGACGCTACAGCGTCGTGTGATGCTTTTTTTGAAGGGAGAGGCTATTAATAACATTGCAATGATCTATGATTTTATTAGTGCAGTAACTTTAATAAAAAGTGACTTGATAATAACTCCAATAATCTAAAACATATGTTCGAGATTTTAGGGACTGTGTTAGAAGGCCAATACGTCGCTTCAGCGTTGTGCCACGCTGCATGCAGCTAGTATCTAATAATAACGACAGAGTAATTATAATTTAGTTTTACTGTTGACTATTTAATATTTAATGCTTTTTGTGTGAGTATGTTAATTTTAACACAAAAATGTGTTAAACGTATCATAGAATGACTCTGGGAAATTTTATTAAATAGAATCAAGAATTCAATGTTCAACGAAAGGTTTTATAAAATGCTTTATTTGTCAAAAAACCTGAGCTAGCTTAGTAGATAAGATGAACGACGTACTATATTTAGCGCAAAACACCTTATAGCCTAATATTAGTGGCATCTTTCTTTTTTTGGGGGGTGGGGGGGGTAGGGGGCAAAATGGCCGTCCTGTCTAAAATGACCAATATCTGCCAATTTCAATGAAACTTTATGGGATTATAGAGCAAGAGGTAAACATTCAAAAAGTACTAAGCATGTCTTTTAGAGGCACGTTATACCATGAAGAAGTCACAGTTTCCGTTGGGAACCTCTGTCAAAAGTTTCAGAAGAAGTTGTTAAGTTATTTTGTTCGATTTAATGTTCATTGTACTAGCAGAATAAGATGAATAACAACATTAATATGCATTTTGAGTGGTTAATAATGTTGGGAATACAAATTATGACATCTTCATAGCTGTAAATTAACCATAATTCCTATGTTTATGACGTTTTGACCTCAATTTTTAATAATATTGCCTTTCCTTGCTTGACTTTACAGCTTTGTTTTTCCATAATTTTTCAGAGAATGTTTTCAAGTAAATATGGTTCACTGGGAAGAAACCTTAGGATGCTTGAGTGCACAAAGCAATATTTATAAAAATCCTGACAAATGGAAAAGGTTACATTAGCTTATAGGCAGCTTTACATTAAGGAAACTGAGGATAGAGACTAGAAAATGTCATTTTGAACCCGCAGAAGCCCGAATAATTAAGGGGGAGGCTGAGAACAGCAGCCCCCTAATTTAAAAAAAAATGCTCTTACACTGTGTATCCATGAGAGTTTTTCACACAAGCTCACATGATATTCAATTTCAGCTGCATTTAAAAGATTTGTGCCTTATATTGCAGGTTACATTAACTGAGAGTTCCGTTAACCTAGTGAAAGAAGTGTTTTTGAAATCGAATTGAAGGGACCTCCGCACAAACGTCTGGCACATGCAATTAATTTGCATATAGTAAACTTCAGTTATAAAACATGTTCATATGGAGTTCATAATCCTTGTAGTTCTCACATCTTTTCAAAAACGCCCTTTAATTTCAGAGATAATTTCATTAATTCTGGCCTCTGAATTAGCATCTAACCTGCCTAAAAGCTCCTAAATTTCAAAATTTTCTTTGTCTCCTGGGCTTGTTGGACGACATCTTTATCCCCCATATCACACCCCACTTTTAAAGGGATTCCGAGGTGAAAAAACAAATGTCTTTTAAACAAAAGTAAAACATTCAAATGTTTTCTTGCAATAAATTATTTCTTCTCTTTGGATCTTAAACAGCTATAAATTGTAGTTAAAAGACCTCTAAATAGGCTCCTTTCACCCTCGTGCTTGCTGTTGTCAAAAATTCTTGACTGAACGAATTACTTGTTACCAGACTCCCAATTCTTAGCAAGTAATGCTGACGTAATGTATCGTATGAAGTCCGAACATCATACTGTAAAGTCAGGTGTAAACATCATTCAAATCACTGCCGTGCTGAAAGATGTCTATCATTCCATATTCTTTTGAGCCCCAGAAGAAAAATACATGTAAGAATGATTATGAGGATGATCAGTGGGAAGACTGTTGAACTGATTCCGAAGTAACAGGTGTTCCTGAAAATACGGCCTACGAAGTTATCCAATTAGCGAGCAGACTTGATTTTTCTTGTTCTCAGTGGTGCAAATGTGGAAATTGTCAGCAGATGGCCATAGCTATCGAGTGTATATGCTGTACCGAAATCGATAGCATAAAGCATAATAAGCTTCCGATGGTATTACAGTTTTTGAAGTTTACTTTTCACTTATTTTAAAAGGCTTAAGATAACATTCTCCTGAAAAAATTCCTCTTGGAATCCCCCCTACCTATCCCTCCCCATCATCCTCCACGGTTATTTCTCGCCTCCCAGAAAATTACCCCTGGATAATCTAAGCAACAACAAGGGGTATGTGCTTCGAAAATTCTCCGCAGTTTTGGGGGTTCAATTTTCCAAAGGATATTTTCCAGATCACACTTTTATTTTATAAATTGACCATCATAAAATTAATTCTTTCAGAGACAAAATGCATTACTCAAGACCCAGGATTTAAAGCTGTGGTTTTAAATCAGTATGTTCTTTGGGCTGCAATGGTAAGCTTGAACGATAGAGAAGGAGCCTGGTTGCCACCTGAAGATAATGTTCCAAATAGGTCTGTTCTTGAAAGTATTCTAGGAGATTTTTATATTTTCTTTTACCCAAGAAAATTTATTCTCTGGTTTCTCTGTTAGGAGAACATATTTAATCAACTTTAATTAGTCTGTTAGGAGAACATATTTAATCAACTTTAGTTGGTAGAACTAATATTCGTTTAAACTATAGTATTATTTTTAATGTTTTATAGGACGTATAGATATGCTGCATATAGACAATTTGCTTGGTTTGTATATAATAAACTAGGGCGTCACGCTCGCCGAGTTACGCCCTCCTGCGTTATGACGAGAATACGAGCGTCATATCCAGATCCAGACGGGAATTATGTAGGGTTTTCTGGGAAGGATGAAGTGGCTGAGGGCATAGTATCAGAAGTAGATGCAGCTTGGGAATATATGAACGAATAAATGAATAGTCTTATTTTTTTCCTGCCAAAGCTAAAAAATAATAATCCTCAAAGAAAATATTAACTTTCAACAAATCTATAAGGTGGTTTAACATAACTTTTCGTGTTCACCAAAATGTCGAAGCAATTGATTAATTCATTAAAAATTGCCAAACAAAATAAAATAATAATAATTAAATTCTGGCCACCTTGACAGTTCTGCCAATAATTTCATCTCGCGTTGACTCGATACCTTGGGCCATAACACATTTTCGTTTTCGTTTGGTACTTCCTTTAAGTTTTTTTCCCTTCAATGCTCGCTTATGGCAGCCTGACATAAGGATCTTGAAAAAATCGTATCTTTTCTTTGGTAAACTTTTCTGGCGACCGGTTCCTTTGCTCGTTTGCGATAGGCCAGAGAATACTTCAATTTGTCCTTATTCGGACCGGATTTGATTGTGTCGTGTTCCCTCAGACTATTAAAATTATGGTCGATGGCAGCAAGATATGCACCCATTTGCATGTGTTCAAACTGAAAGTGATACTGTTTGGGGACATACTTCAGGAGCATATTGAAAACTTCAACGCTTTTAGGCGTATACACTTGCTGACTTGTTGGAGATCATTTTTCAAAGACTTCGAACGGATAATCGAGACAAGATATTGGTGGCTTTTTGAGCCATTAATATGCCACTTGGTCCTTTTGCGGTACTCCCTCGATAAAGGCTGGTGTGCGTATTGCTTAAAAAATTTGCATCCCCGCCAATCATGTCGATCAACGGTGTGGTAAATGATCGAACTGAACATTTCGTAAAGCTTGTTTCCATTACCGTCACAATTACCGACACACCACCAAAAATGATTGATAATGGACTGTACCCAATCGAGTAAACCATCCCATCCCTTTGTCTTCGAAGTAATATTTATTTTCTTGGTTATTCCTTTTATATTTTGCCACGGGTCAAATTGATGATTGATATGATTGAAACGTGGGTCAACTCGCATTAAATGGTGTATTTGCGTGTGTCTATCAGCAGAGATTGACGAAATATCTACTCCCGATTTCAAGAGACCCTGAACTACCCGTACAAATCTAAAAGAAAACATTAATAACACAAGCATAGAGAAAGTAAATCAATATCAATATCGAGATAATCAAATACTTGTATTAGCTCTGTATTCAGTTTTTTTTGTAGAATATTAAATACTCTTATACAAAATCCTTCTCGCAATATAATTCACCCATGGGCCGAATTTTATACAGATTACATTAACCAACCACTTCTGTTTGAGCTCTGAAAACGGGCTATCATATTGGGTTTTTTATAGAGAAAAATTAAATCCGCTCACTGTTACCAAGTAATACTATTGTCCGAATCACCTTTTTCTAAGAACTTTTTTGAAAGTGAATATAGAAAAGAAATTTATTTACCCCTCTTTTTCCATAGCATTGGAGTTTTTCACTTCCATAACGGGGACGACAACTGTATCTACTACCTCATCAGTCTCCGATTCCATCATGGTGTACGTACAGTATTTCGCAGAATAACCTGAAGAGTCACACCGCCCATCGCCAAGCAAAACAACTTTGTCACAAGATTTTAAATAAGTAATTTTTCTCTCACGTTCCTTTTCCCATTCTTTTAAAACAACTGGGCAAATAGAGTCCTTACGGATCTGATAGTATGTAGAGTCAGATAAGAATTTCAAATTTAGTAGCCATGCAAATCGCTTTATTTTTGCAAAGGAAATACCGGAAAAACATCTAGAGGTCGAAAGGAACAAGTTTCTCAAGCCATTAAGTGTTCCAACTTGTGGTTGCGATTTCTAGATATATTTACATTCGTTCTCACAAGTTATTTTCAAGTATTTTCAACAGATTGACCAACTCAGACTCGTAAACAAGAAAAGTACGTTCATTTTGTATCTTTACTTTCTCTTTCATGGGTAATTTGATGGACTCGTCGAAAATTCGATCAGTTGAAGTATCGAGGTCGCTCTGGGTGGGGCGTACAAGCTCCCTAATGAGTCATTAATTATCTCGTTTTCAGAGCTAGCAGACATATCCTCGATGTTACAAGCATCAGAATTACGATCTGGTATTGATGATAAAGATAACTTTCTATAAACAGTAGGGTTGCGTGTATTCATATTTTTCTGACTCTTGGATTGACTGATTGGATTTTTAATCGCTGTACTATGTGCAATTGACGATTTTTCTAACGTGGTAGAGATATCAGATTTTAATTCACTATTTACGTTCAGTTTTAATTCGGTATTTACAAAATTTAAGGGACTATTTACAGGGTAATGGGGTGACGTATTTACAATTTCGGAATTTAACGACTGATCTTTTTCACATTGACTATATTTGGTTCTGTTTTGAGATCCACTATCTATAGCTACTTTACCAACTGTGTCTAACAAGTTGTTCATACACGTGGGGATTTTGTCCGGAACAACAGTTTCATAAATTGGTAACGTAGTATTAATTGAGTCTAACAAATCGTTCATACATCCAACAATATCATGGGGAACAATTATTTCGTGCCGACATTTGGAAACGTTTTTAGAATTAAACCTCTTTTTTCTTTTAAATTTCCTCAATTTTTTCGATGGGGTTGGAAACTGACACGATTCATTTGTCGCATGTTTAACTTGTGGAATATTAGCCTGAAATTTTTTTGTTTCATAGGTTTGTCAAAATACATGGACGTTTTGGCAACTCTAGGGTATATTTCGGTCTGGGTAGCTGAACAGACTAAATTTTGAGACTTGTAAAAATTATCAGATTTTATTACTTTATGGACATCGGTCTCCCGCTGAGGTGAATTTTGAGAGTTAGGGATGACTTCACATGAGGTGTTATTCAATTTTAGGGTTTCGTCCTCGTTATTATCTCTGGCAACATCTAGTTCTACATTGTTATTGACGGAAATGTCATCGTGGACACTATTAGATTCTGTGATTAATGATGAAACGATCTAAATAAATGATTGAAGTCCTCATTGAAAGTAATGTAGGAAATGAATCCTTGAGATAAAAACAGAATACGCGTGTTGTGAAGATTCCTAACTCTATCCTAGACTAGTTCCTATTTGGTTCCTTATCCAGTTAAATATCCGAATAGCGGACAAGGGATACTTTTCTCAATACTGAATGATGGCCCTCTATATTAGTGGACACCTCCGAATAACGAACACTTTTTTTAAGATCCGAAGCTTCTGCAGCTTCAATGTCAGGAAAAGTGAGAAATAATTTTTTTAATCTTTTTGGCACATCATACGTAGACGCTTTTTTACAACAACAATTTTATAAGAACATGAGCCTCAAATTTTAGTGAAAACTTAGAACAAGCTAAGAACACTTATAATTCTCTTAATTTACAGAATAATAACGAATAATACAGTAGGAAAATAAGAACACTTTAAGAACATTTCAGCCTAATTTTCGTCAAAAACTTAAGAACAGCCAGGCTCAGGTCGGATTTTACTGGTTCTTATAAAAAAATGCGTGTAAAATTATAGCGAAACGGGAATAAAGTAAAAATACAGTTCGCCGAAAAAAAATCGTGATAAAGGGAATAAGAAAATGATTAGGTCTAGTCTACCCTATCCGAAATCCAAGACAAGAGATTATGGCCATAATCATTGATTATAAATACTAAAGATCAAAATCAGTATGATCACGATTAATTCTTACCTCCTGGTGTTCTCTTCTTTCGTTTCTAAGCCTACTACATTCCCTTTCTTGCAATGGTGGAGAACAGTACGAAAATATTGTTGGGTAAGCTCTCTTATTTAAGCGTCGCTTGATAGCACTACGGCTAGACCCAGGTAATAACCTCTGTTTCATGTCATGGCTTTTGTCGAACAATTTGGGCTCAAAATTATCGGAACAGATAAAAATATCTCCTCGTGGTAAGTCAGCACAATTGATGTTATCCCTCCATGTTTTTGCCAACTTTTTATCCTTCTGGATTCTATGGAAAGATACATCACATTTCTTTCTATCGTGGTTTGTACAACCAACCACGCTGCAGTGACCCATCTTGGAAGGCGTATGAAGAAGACAAATTTCAAAAAGTTGGCGCCGAAATATTTAGAAGTGACCTCTTGAACTTTATATTATTGAGATATTAAAATATAAGGGAGATAAAATACGGACAAGATAGAATTAGAGGGAAAGAAGCAGGGGGTAATTTGTTGGCTTGTATTCATTAATTAACGTCGGTTGTACTGAAAAATACTAAAAATACTACAAATATGAATAAAATTTCCTATCATATCATTCATTTAAGAATCCGTAGAAAGGCAATATTACATTTGCAATAATCGATAATTATAGTATGATGTCTTGTTTGGTACGAATCTGGAATTCTGGGAATCAATGAAAGTCTCTTCTGCAAAGAAAGTTAAGAAGTTAGGAGAAAATAATAGTTGATCAACTTTAAATTCTTAAAAGTATACTTTTTAGTTATTTTGAAAACTTTTTAAAATAAATAAACATATTTAAAAGCTTAACTATAAGTAATCAAAGCAAATTCAAATTTTATTTAGCTTCTTATCGTGTTTTGTATACAGCATAAAGATAGTTTCACCAATTTGCAGATAGATACTCAAATCTTCTCACAATACATGACGTCACGGATTTGATTTCAAAATAAGCGGTGTGGGAAAAGGTGGACGAGTAGCAAGCAAAATTTCGAAGCAAGTGGTGCAGCTTTGAGTGGGTATTCTTGAATCTGTTTTGACTTGTTTTGGCCTGTAAAGAGGAAAGTAAGTGATATTTCTAATATTATTGTGTTTGTGAAATACTTTTAGCACATATAAGCCTGACTTGAAATTTCACCTCGGAATCCCTTTAAATTTCTGTTGTTGGCCATAATTTGGAATTCCTGATTGAATGATCATCACCGTATCATTACAACTCACCACTCCACCTAAGTCAAAACACTTGGCTATAGGCCTGAATATATAATATTAATTTTCCTGTAAAAGAGATATGCATAAAGAATGAAGCAATTAATTCTCCTTGGAAACCAAAAGCACTAGAAAAATCTTTTAAAGAAAAACAAAGCCTTTATATTTGCTATTTAAAAGGACTCCACACAAATCTGAAAAAATATAAGGCTGATAGGCACACAGAACAAAAGATTTTTT
>JANSTP010265849.1:0-10831 GCA_025330745.1 Cladonema radiatum | reverse complement strand
CTCCATTTTTATAACGACATCATTATTTTTATTTTTTGGCTGATGGTTTCTGCTATTTACTTATGCCAAAGTATAAGTGCTGGAATTCCAGACCCTCTGATACTTATGAACTTCTATAATCTTTCAAATATTTTATTATATTTTAAATGTCATCTTGTAAAATTTTTGTTACAAATTCAGCATAGTTGAATTGGAGCTTGATCCAGGCGAGACTGATTATGCGATGTTAAAAAGTGGAATAAATATACCCTATATTCCATAAAAAATATCCTTAAAAAGGATAAAAAAGCCTATTAATATTTGAGGGAATCCATGATACAGCGATGAAAAAGTAAAGAAATTCCTAAGAAATGAATTGTATAAAGCCATACAATATTAACGGGGCGAGTTGACTTAAGCACCAAGGTACTAAGCAAATGAAGGCAAAGGCATTAGGCAACGACATTAGGCAGAGGAACTAGGCAAAGGCACCAGGCATTAGGCATCAGGCAAAAGGCATCAGGCAAAGGCATTAGGCAGAAGGCAAGGACATTAGGCAGAAAAGAAAGGCATTAGGCATAGCATAGCCAATTCGCCCCGTTAATATTTGATATTGTATGGCTTTATCATTTGTATGGCATAATTCATTTCTTAGGAATTTCTTTACTTGTTCATCGCTGTATCATGGAGTGCCTCAAATATTAATAGGCTTTTTTATCCTTTTAAAAGACATTTTTTTATGGAATTTCGTAACTTTTTTAGTCTTTTCAGAAAGATAGTCATAAGACAAGTTAAAAACGTCACACTTTAGATAAATATATATATTCTAATATATGCCTAAAGTAATGCACTATTGTTTCACATTTCAGTAAATATTATCTGAATCATTTCTGTAGACGCCTATAGTTTTGCTGAATTTTAGGTAAGAATCTCATGTACAGGGTATTGTTGTTATAACATAAGTAGCAACTACATTCCTACAAAGGTGCATTTGTTGTTCTTTGTTTTTAATCTGTTTATGTGTTTATTTTAATTCTCTTTCAATCTTCCTTAAAGATAGTACTATAGATAGTACTACTAGATAGTACATACACGAAATTTGTTTCTTATGTATTTTTTAGTTTCTCATGGTTAATTTGTTGTGAATAAAAATAACATAACCATGTCAGGGTTCCATTGTTGCTTTTCCTTTATTTCTTTTGGTGGCTCATACCTTTTCATATATGAACACTTGTATTTGTCTGCATTATTAATCAGAAATCAAAAAGGAAAATCAATTTATGGATGGTGGTGGTATGCTCCCTTGATCAGATGTTTAATTTTATCAATCAAATAGCTAGTATTCTTTCATGATGCAGTACATCATGTGAATTTGGCTCAAGATCATTTCCATACATTAAGTTTTGGTAAGACATAGGGAGAAATATCGAAACTAAATGAAAATATGCAAAATTTTAGCTGAGCTTAAAAAGAATTCAGCCAAAAAAGGTGATCATTTGTAAAGCCCTGGCTGGGATTTGAACCCAGGTTTTCCGAAACTAATTCTTGGATGTCTTAAGCCACTAGACGACCAGAGTGAAAAAGAAGATAGTGAATCATGTCTCAAGTTCTTGAGAAACTGATAATATATATAAACATTGATAACACTGATCAATGATTGATTGATAACATATGTAAACATTTTGAATATATATTAAAAAAACAAGATCTCCTAATAATATAATGATAAGAAGCTTCAAATGCACTACCAGCAACTAATTTCAAAAACATTTGGCAAAGGGTCTCCTTGCAACCCATAGGACCAAAATATCTGAATGTACACACCATAAAACTATAAAAATTGGACTTATTAACCTAAATAACACTACCAGTAACAAAAACAAATGCATAAATGTAGTATATACAAAACCTATTCTATAACATACATACAGATGATAACTTCTGAGAGTATTTCTGAGTTGATTATAATTGTATATATTGCTTCTTTTGATATTGTGAATCAAGAATAACACAGAAAATTTCCAGTATCCGTTTCAGCAAAGATAAAACTGCAAATGAGCTTTGTTTTGGTCTAGAAGGAAGTCAATCTACATTATGAACAATAACTTGAATGGTAGATTAAACAAAGGCTTTCAAAGTACCTTCATTGAAAATCAATGATGTGGACAAAAGCTTATCAAATGTCAGACCTAAATACTGATAAAATCTAAATTTAATCTTTAAAGGTATGTTGCCCCAAAAAAATTTTATTATGACTTAGTTTTCAGAATAAGCATAAAATTCCATCTTCAACTCCATAAAGATTTCGTAGGGAAATGTGCTTTTAAAGAAAAATAGGCTGCAGCTCAATGGTTTCTCAGCTACTAACCACATGACCAGTGTTCAACTCCCAATATGTCATATAATAAGAAACTCAGCAAATGGTCAAAATAAAATTATAATGAAAACTAGAAATTTTAAAACAAAACATTCACATTTGACCTTATTATAATGGAGATAAACAATACTTTAGTCTGCCAGCAATAACTAATTGATTCCAAAAAAGAACTATTATATAATGCCACAATGAATTCTATATATTGATTCAATTTTATTTACTGTTTTGCTTTAATCAATATCGTAGGGCATTATCATTCCATATGGAGAGGAAGGGAATTTTTGATAAGATCTTTGAACCACCATTTTTAAGAATGGTTCAGAATATGAATTGGTTGCATGTAAAGTTACAAAAAGTACAGTTAAAAGAACCTCAAAAATTGTATTTCTTAAAAATAACACTTTACATAAGATCAATAGTGACGTTCAATCTCATAAATCTTCATTAACAATAGAGCATTTTTCAAATATCGGACTCCATTGGCTGGGTCTTCAAAGAGTACAATGCAAGACCAATGGATGCAATGCATGCTTTGCTAAAAGTATATAACTAGTTTCTACAGAAAACCAAGAGTGAGCTTTAATTTTCAACCTGTCAATTATCAGGCATTCAACAATTTTTAACTTTTTACAGGCCAAAACAAAATAATTGCTGTCACAAATCGTCTTTTTAGGACTTTCAGCAGCAGTTAACAAAATCAGGGACAATTTTGGTTTTTTCAATTGTACACATTTTATTTTTAATGAAAAGAGTTTTGTTATCCAACATAAACCTCAAGTTTGAAATAAGATACTAATGATATGTTGAAACTTATCAGATGTGGAACAAGTTGCTTATCAAATCTTACACCAGTATAATTGTATGAAACAAACAACAAAGTTTATACAAAACTGGAAACAACAATAATTTTTCTGCCAAAAAACAACATTTTTGAAGATGAAATGGCATATGCAGCAGCAGTTGCTATTTTTGCCCCAAACTCTAATGACTGTTTAAACCAATGTAAAAGTATATACCTTCTCTTGAAATATTCGGTATATTACTTATCAAATTGTTGCCTGACTGTCTGAGACAAGTAAAAACTTAACCCTATCTGGACGGGGGGATTCCCCCCTGCTGGTTTTCCTAAATAGCTCTGCTTAACTGTAATTTTTAGTGGCTTTTCCTAAAATTTTATAACAAACATTTTATTGAAAAATTTTTTAAAAAATGTATCGGACGGCAGCCATGGTGGTCAATTTTCGGATGCCGGTCGGTCAATTTTCTTCCAGGAAAAGCCCAAAAACCTTACTTTCAGCATGATTTATCAAAGAACCGTATTATATGTGAAACTAGATCAAAAATGTGACATTTTGGTGAAAACAGCATGTAAAAAGCTTTTTTCGTTTGAATTTTATTTGAATTTAAAGTTTTTTAGCCATTTTTCCCTATTTTCGGACCGTGTCTATTTTGGGCTCATTTTTTCCCTTATAGGTTGGTCTTCTTCTGTGGTAAAGATTATTGAAAAGTACCTTCTAGAACTAGAATTCTGGAGGAGGCGGAATCCCCCCAGTTCTGAGAAATCAAAAAAGCCCGGTCCATATAAGGGTTAAGGGGCTAACATAAAAAAATAAGAAAAAAGCAGTTTCACTTGTCTCAACTAGACATGCAGAAAAAGTAAAAATCAGAAAATCTGTTACAAATAGTTGTTTTAAGAAGCAAAGTCTACTAATTTTCAAACTCAGACAGATATCGACACCCCAATCTAAGACTTAACTTGAAATTTACCCATTGGTCCACTTCACTATTATGCGAATCATGTCCAAATAAGAGGTACGTTCAGATTTTTCCCACTCAATTACTGGATATATTCAGAAAGATACTTTTTATTTTTTATTTAGAAAAAATGAAAGTGGGCTAGGCATTTTTGATGTGGTTGTTAGCCAGAGGAGCCAAGGGAGAGAGGGGTATTGGGGTATGGGGGGCTTGCCTCCCATAATTGAGTAAATACCTATTGAGACACAGTGTATGACCTGTTTGTATAAGGCATGACAAAATAATAGGCTTAATGGACAGCATAGGCAACGTAGGCTGCATAGGCAATGTAAGCCACCAACAAAAAAAACTTTTTTGACAGGTAGTACTGTATATATTCACAAATTATCCAAGTTTTTAAATTTCATTTTGAAAATTTCCACGTAAACATCATACTGTAGGGAAAATAGAAAAATGTATAATTTAAATGATAAACCAAAAACATTATTTTTCACCTAAAAACAATATTCGGTGGGATATATTTTCATATCATAGAATAATTCAGATTGGTGTTTACAACAAGCAAGATGCATTAAGAAGTGTCCATCATCGTGATCATAAATCTGACATTGCTAAATTTTTCTTCTTTTGAAGACAAGTAGGAGATAGGCAATCCTAAACTCATGATGAGGTTGCATCAAGAGTCCAGTGACGGACTGCATGCATGTCCATATTTCCATACTTGCAAGGTAAACTTAGATGCATGCTAAAAAGGACAGGAGTATGTTGTTAAAATAGGGAATTTACAGCATCTAACTAGTGTTAACTAACTATATATATTAAGCTAACAAGATATTTTCTCACATGATTTTGCCTTGGCTGGTGAATCTGTTACAAAGAAGCCTTCTTCCTCTCACTCTTTCTTAATTTTATACAGCTACACTGTGTGACATACTATAATAAAGTGCATAGCTTATACGAGTCGAAATACAGTTTAATAAAAAATCTGTTAACCCAGCTAATAACATCCTAAACTTTCAACTACAACTACCAGTACGAGTACTTTTTTGTCAGCCAGTCCTTCTCGCCCTCGACTGTTTCCATAGATGTTATCAAAACAAATATTGTAAAACCGTGGAAATTCATTGGTTCTTTCTAGTCACGTGATGATTTGTTTATGTTTTCCAATGTTGAGATCTTGAAAAATCTTTCAAAAATCCATTTCAGGGCCACTCAAAAACATACTCCATTTGATCATTTTCATGGGATAATTTGCTAAAATAACTACCTAGCACCCGATTCCAGTATATAGTCTATATTGCCTGAAAGTTTCTTCGTGCAATTCACGACGATTAATGAGATATTGCTATATAAACCATTTTTCAGTGAAATAAAAATGTAATTTTGAAAGGGATCACTCTCTCTGCTCTGCTAATGAAGCACGTTTTAAGTAACAAACAATACATCAATTTATGCCTTAAAGTATAAGCTTTTTGGAGAATATAAAAGTGTTGGCTATTTGCTTCTTGATAAGAGGTCTCGATCGTATCTTTATTGCATGGTAATGAAAATCCACAGAATTAGACCCCCTGAAAAAACTTAAATATCTTTTGATTGGAGGAATTAGAGCTGAAAAAACTTAAAATGGTCCTGGAAAATTACAAATATTCGTCAAACCTTTTTAAATTTTTATAAAAGGTGAAAAAGTTAACGAGAAATTTCGGAAAATAATTTTCCTCATTTTCGCCACACAAATTCTCGGATTTAAGAGAGAAAATAGTGTGTCCAATATTAATAGGGCGTGCTACCGTACGCTCCTAATACTGGGAACCAAAAGTCCAGTTACGATTCATTTTTACATGATAATATGCAGCATATAGCTTTCAAAAACAAAGCAGTACCTTTTAGAATGCACAACTGCCTACTTGTGCCATCAGCTTTTGTTTTATTTTTTGCCTTTACAGTAGGGACTCGAAAAATAGTTAAAATGGGCCAAAGTTTGGGAAATTCAGCCCTCAAAAAGGAAAACGTGTCCTGATTTTCTATAAAGCCACCAAAAAGTTTTTTAATCAACTGCAAAAATCCTCAATTACAGTTTACTGTATTGAATTAGCTCTGTTAAATCTAATATTTTGATCATTTTAAGCAGAATTTTTTTCCTCCAGGAATTGATTCACCCCTTTCTCCTGTTTTGGGACACTGAGATAAATGTTTTGGAGTTAAAATTTTGAGAATGTTTTTAGTGTGCATGGTGTTCTGTACTAAGAAAAATGTGAACCATTTTCCGTCAGCAAATATTGTTCACAAGAAGATTTAGCTAGTTTATTTACCAGCACAATACTGTGTTTGTTATCCTCAGAAATTTCAAAATTTCATGGAGGCGGAAGGCCTGACTAATGAAATTTAAATTTTATGAGGACTCAAATCAGACGAATTCATTATGCTGTGTTCGGACGCAGTCTATAGAGTGCGAGGAATGTTAGACCGAGCCGTCCGTAGTCAAATATGCACATATATATACTTGAGACTTGGTCTCTGCAAATGATGGCAGTAAGGAAATGAACAAAAGAGAATCATTTAAATGAATTATTTATCTTTCTCTACGAAAACAATTGCCTCTTTTCATCTCATCGGGTCGTTGTTTGCTGCTCATCGGTTTCCTCTCCTCGCACCACGATTGTATGTCCCTGTAAAGTAATATGTGTTCATGTATATCACCTGAAAGTAGGGAGGTGGGTCGGGAATGAATTTGTCTAATTTGAGCCCCGATAAAATTTAAATTTCATTAGTCAGGCCTTTGGCCTTCATGGGTAATAACTTTGAGGGTAATTACTTAAGAGGGTAATAACTTTGAATGAGTGTTCTCGTAAGGAAAGGCTATCGCTGCTAGGCATATCCATCATTTTTTTAAGAACACTTTCTATGTCTCATATGATGTGATACTTAGGAATTGATGGATTTTCCTGGAAACTCCTTTCAACAGATTGCACACTGTTGGGTGTTTTCCAATCGGGAAGCCTTCTACAGGCTTACGAAAGAAAGATAGGGCTGACCTGTGGCTATTTATTGTGTAGTATCCCAGGTTTTCCTCAGGGAGGGCGCTTAGGTAGTTCAGGACATGGTCTACAGATAGTACAGTCAATATAAAAATGGACCGAGAATAAATTGGTATTACGACATATTTTGTATCATTAAAACAGTATTTTCATGTAGACAACTATGAAGTGTTCCTCAATTCTAAATCAGGAGGCAGTAAAATTTATAAAGAAAAATGTTTTAGTGGCACATTTTCTCAATTTGAATATTCAATTTTCATATTCAGAATATTTGATAGAAGTATGAGACAAAAAAGCACATTCAACACACAATACATACCCAAGTAGTAATATAACATATATTATGGGTAAATGGGACTTGCCTGCCAAATATGGAGGCCATCCAGTCCTTGCGAGTAAACTAACTAAAAGAAAACGCCCATATTCAGGCTTTTTTAGTATAGAAGTTGACATATATGGCCAGAACATTCATCTTGCACAAGAACAAATGCTCATATTGTAACATGACGTATCTTTTGGATAGATGAGACATGCCTGTCAAATATGGAAGCCAACTTGTCTTTAAACGATAACAAGATGCGAGGGAGCGCCCAAAATCAGGCATTTTTGGTATATGGAAATGGACATATGGCCACAATATTCCTCTTTGACAAAGACAGATGCCTAATCAGTAATTTGACATTTGTCTTAGGATAAATGGGACTTACCCACCAAATATTGAAGCCACCTTGTACTTAAGCCTAACCTACATATGTGGAAACGCCGAAATTCAGGCTTTTATAGTATAGAAATATAATAAGACCAGCTGGTTAGGAATAGAGACCCACCGTTGAGGTGCTAGACAACAGGCACTGGTAATAGTCAGGGGTATCAGACAGAGGCAATAGGCCAAGGTAATGGACAATATGCAGAATAAACGGGTAAAGTTTATAGGAAGAAGCAGCAATAGGCAATAGGCAATAGGAATAGCAATATAGGAAAAGGCAACAGGCGAAAGGCAATAAGCAAAAGGCAGTATGCAAAAAGAATTCGTCAATAGACAATAGGGAATAAACAATAGGAAGAGGCAGAGGCAACAGGAAGAAGCAAAGTAACATAAAAAGCATTGGGGGGTATACCTGCACCACTTCTTGTTACTGCAGAGGGAGTAAGTTTAAAGAAAAAAAAGTTTTTCGAGCCGAAAAAAATTCGAAATTTCGGAACTGAAATTTAAATTTTAAATTTAACTTTTGCGGGTAACCCTTTCCAGAGTTTTTCGTAAGAGTATTCTTTAGCGAGAGACTCTTTTTGAAATATTTTGTGAGAATTAACTTTTCAAGAGATTTTATTGAAGAAAATCACAGGCAAACTATTTTATTTCTTTTACTTTAGTTATGTCATCTGGCCACGACACCAAAATACTTTTTTGTAAGACTAAACTACTGCGAATGATTATCACGAAAAAATTTCAAGGAAATGAAACTTGGCGAAAAGCTTTCTTGGGCATAATTTTCGGGACCCAAGGTACCCGATTATGCCCGAAAACTGCGAAATTTAATTGCACGAAAACTTCTCCTTTTAAAGTGGTAAAAGCAATATATGGTGGAAGATATTAGAATCCTTTTCATAACGACAAACAATGTAAATTGATTACGAAATTTCTTGGGCAACTTGGGTTATATGTTTACCATGTTTAGTTAATAAAGAAATAGTATAGCTTGAGTAAATAAAACTTTTGAAAATTAGCTATTTAGTGTCACCATGAGTCATTACCATAGCAACGAACGGCTAAAACTAAGTTAAATTCAATTAGGTTTTAAAAACTATCTTTTTTGCGTCATAGGCCAAGCCAAAGAAAAGAACATTTAAAATCGGGACCAAAATATCCAGGAACATTGGTGACATGTGCTCCAAGTTTTGTCAGTAAAGTTTTACCATAGATGTATTTATTGGACATTTTAAAAATTAGCCATTCATTGACGCCATGAGTTGTTACCATCAGGGGCCGCAGTGATGGAAGGGCAGGCAGGCTAGGACTCGACCACTCTTTTGCAAAGCAAAATAAATTCGAAGTGCAAAATTTAGATTAGAAAGTTCTGAAATTAATCTTCTTTATCATTTCTCTTAGTAAGTAAAATAGCATTACTATAGCAGTCTTTCGGTATAATGCAATACAAATAAGTAACCAAAGACGCGAATCCATAGAGCCTTTTTGTCCTATCTAGGGATTCTTTGTAAAATTATCTATACAATGGTTTATACACGATTTATGCGTTACCATTGAGGATTATGTTAATCAGATGTCATGAAAAAAACTATTATTCCTCTGCAAAGAGTTAGTAATTTACAGTTAAAGTTAAAGTTAAAGCAATTATCAGTAAGGTTTGCTTTCATTTTCAGTACCGAAAGTTGCTTCTAAAATTTCGAAGTCATCACTGGTTGCTTATAAAACGGCTGCTTATAAAAAACGTGTATTTGGAGTATACATTTGCAAAATTTGCTTGGCAAAGGTATAGTGCAGGTCAAATTATTTAGATTTTTTAGAAGTATCATTTTCATGATGTCATAGGCCGTTGCCATAGCAACCGACATTTAAAATTAGGTCCAAAAATATTTTTGAACGCTTGGGGTATACCTGTGCCGGGTTTGGTTAGTTAAAGACTATCTTAGGTAAAGTTATTAAGGTTTTTGGAAGTTAGTCTTTTTATGACGTCATCGACTGTTGCCATAGGAACCAAAGGTTAATAGTCTTTCAAAAATTTCCAGGACCATTTAGGGTATAACTGTACCAAATTTGGTTAGTAAAAGAATTACACAGGTTAAGTTATTTAGATATTTCAAAATTCGCCTTAGGTTATAGCTTTTGTCATAGCAACCAACAATTAAAATTAGATCCAAACTTTTCAAAACAATGTAGATTTTTGAAAATTGACTTTTAATGGACTCATAGGCCATTGCTCTAGCAAGATTGGGACCTAAATACCTAGAACATTTCGTTTATTCTTAGTATTTGCATTGTAAAATGTTGGTATTAAGATAAAAAATTAGGATTGAGACATTTTTTATCGGATTCTATATGAAATTGTGGTTCTTATGGTACTAAATACATAATAATACCAATTTATTCTTGGTTCGTCATCTGTTCACACTAATTTGACTGTACTAAGAGCATCCCACAGGATCCACTTTCCTTTCACTACACAAGCTTTTCAACTTTATCAAGGCCGACAGGTGATGTTTTCTAGTTCTTTCTGCCCTAGAGTAAAAGACAAGGGTGAGAGTTGTCTTTGATAGGCTGCCTGGAGAGCTGAAACCCCTGAAAATGGTCCAAGCTGCTAACCGCTGCGTTCCATTTTCTATCAGAGGATGAACCTGTTGGATGATTCAAAGTGTAAGGTCGCATCGGGAGCTAAACTGGGTCCCTTATCAACTTTTCCAGAAGAACTGCATACCAAGGCTGATTTACCCATACTGGGGCTATAAGTATCACTTGAGCCTTGCGATGTTTTGCTTTTTGTAAGCACCTTCTTATTAAGCAAAATGGGGCAAATGCATAAAGGAGTCCCTCCCCGTCCCACGTTTGGCATAGCGCATCTATCGCTAATAGACTGGGTCAAAATTGATCTCAAGTACCACCTGAAACTAGAAAAATTGATATTGGTACCAAAATGTTCCCCAGCCATTCAAGTTTCAAAATCATCATGGT
>JANSTP010265838.1:0-10832 GCA_025330745.1 Cladonema radiatum | reverse complement strand
TTCAACTTGAAGTTGACTCTCCTCAAGTCCACCATTTTGTCAAATGAATTTCACGAAAAGCCCGCCTCCAATTTTCGTCTCCAATCGCACGTTGGTTAGGCCTTTTACTTGAGCACGCCTTGGTCTGGAATAAACCGGAATATGGATATTAGCTAGCTGATACTGTTGTAGTACTTTGGTATTTTTTAAAAAAAACAGAATGCACGCATCATTATGGTCGAGTCAGCACTTTTTGATTGAATTTTTAATTTGCAGACCTCTGAACTATATAGCTAGCGGTCGGAGGGAGGAAATAAAAAAATAAATTTCGTTATTTTATACTATTGATTTCTTTCTATAGTTTAGAAAATTAAAAAAAAAATAAAACAACTTTTTTATTTTATTTTGCTATCATTAATACTATTTATTAAAGCATAATACAAAAATTTATGATATATTTTACAAATTAAAACTGCCTTTGGTTGGTTATCAGTAAGATTTAATATCTTCATAAATTGCTTATTCATATCGTTTTCAGATATTTTTCTTTCAAAGTAATCATTGATCGTTTCCAGTCTCCTTTCCACTATGTCTTTTAGGTTTGAAAGATGGATATGATGTTCCCCTTTTTCGAAAAAAAAATTAAGATGCTTAGCAATGACTCTTAAATATTCATTAGCACGCCCATCAACAGAATCAGGGAAACGATCATTTTCATGTCTTTCTTGGTCATAAATCGATCAAATGTCTTCAGTTATTCTAAATGTTGACGGTTGCTCACTGAAAAAATAACATTTTATATTTATATCGTATTTATCCTCTGTTCTGTCATAGAAATCATCCATTTTCTTTATTTTTAATTTGAATTTTCCAAAGAACGTGTTCTCTGACAGTGCTTATATACAAATACTTTTTGGAATGTTTTAATGAATATCCATACGGCTGAATTTTTGAATCATACCATTTTTACTATGTCTCATACTTTCATCATAGGATCGTGGGTCGTTGGGCATTGGTGGGGCTGTGGCCTCTGCAAAATTACTTTCAGGAGATTTTATAATTTCAATTATCTCCATTTCAGGGTCGTTTTATGAGTTTCTTTGGACCAGTTTTTCCGGTTCCGGGTAAAATAATTTTAATTGGTACAGAAAGACATCTAAACTGTTATGATGAATTTTTCTTTTCTTTGGATTGTAAGTGAAGTCGTCGACTGCAGCGTATATTTCTTTTATGAACTTTGCAATTTCATCAAAATTTAGGAAATTTATATCCATCATTTCATGAAGCCAAAAACTGTTAGTCAATTTAAAAAATTATTTGTAAGGATCTTTAATTCCATAATAGAAAGTTGTACAAATTTCTAACGGTATCTTCTCTAATGTCAGCGTAATTATCTCATTAATGTAGGAATGCTCATTAAATTTATTAACGAGATAAGCTAATCTGATTGACCACAATTGCTCCATGTATACTTGTTCTAAGAGCTGTGACAAATCCTGCCTTTCAATTTCATCCAAAAGATGATATACAACTTTCCATTGTTAACCAGATATTCACTAATTTCCCTTCGCATCGATTTTCCAGTATAAACAATTTTTTTGTTAAATATATTTTCGTACAAGTTTTCTGCATCTTTTTACTTTAACTTGAATAAGATATGTGTCCTGAAAAACGCTTCCATATTTCGTTCAGAGATCGCTCGTAACAAAATAGGTTTAGTGATTAACTTTCTGATTGTTTATATAGCGAATTCGCAAGTGGGTAGTTATTGCGAGATATGTTTTTTTTTTCTTTTTGAATAATTCTTATTCGTTGTTTGTCGTCAATCGAATCATGCAATGACGTCTATTCTTAAGAAATTCTGTTCGTAATTCGTTCGAAAATGAAAGAATTTACGTTAATCAAATTTTTTCCTAATGAGTTCATTCTTTCAAAGGTGGAAAACGACACTTTTTTTTTCTTTTTTTTTCATTTAAACTTGGCAATGTACGTCAAGGTATTTTTCTTCCTTGTTTTTTTTCTTCAACTTTGCTAAACTATAACGAAAACATTTCAGTTTTTGATATTGGTAGCATTTAAAGTAATTGACATAATGAACTCATTTGAGGTAAGAAAAATTTGAGAAAACATTCCATTTTAATAATCGAAGTAATTTGAGTTAATATTAATGATTTCCTTTGAGGTTGAACAAAATATTAAATTTTGAAACAGTTATCATTTATGTAATCGAGTCAATGACTTCTTTGGAGGTAAGCAAATAATTTTTTAAAACAACTAGGCCAATATTTTTTTTCTTTTGAGGTGAAGAAAATTCGAAAAAAACATTTAATTTTCAAAATTGGTATAATTTTAGTTAATGTTAATGATTTCCATTGAGGTAAACAAAGCCTTCATTTTGAAAATTGAAGCAATTCAGTATTTACGTCAATGTTTTTTTGAGGTGAAGAAAATTTGAAAAACATTTCATTTTCAAAAATGGTGTAATTTTAGGTAATGTCAATGATTTTCGTTGAGGTAAACAAGCCCTTCATTTTAGATGTATAAATAGTCCCATGAAGACATAATTATTCTAAAACATCTCTCACATTGACAAACTCGAGTTTTACTGTAAAGTTTTTTTATACTCTTTTTTTACTGTTTTTATATATAATGGATTCCATGCAAACAAACAATACGCAAAGAAAAGAGGTGACCTTTGAAACATTATTTCTTTTCTCTAAAAAAAGTGCCACAAATATAACCATACCTTAAATACAGAATAAGGCTTTGGATTGCAGACTCGGTAAAAAATCCTAAATTTGATATTTCACCTTTGAAATTAACGCTTTAAACAGCAAATGCATTACATAGAACCATTTTTATTTTTATGTTTGCTTTCTTTACAAAACTATATCTGATAGGTAAACCACAATTTATCAAATTAATTAATTGAAGGGAATTCCCCTGAAAGAATCTGTTATTTCATTAACTGATCGGTAATTCGTTTGGCATAATTTAAAAATTTTTTCAACAGAGGCATAATAGGTTAATAAGAAAATGGTAGGAATTTCCCTTTATGATAAAAAACCCTCTCTTTTTCTGATAAGTTCAGCAATTTACGATTGAAATTTTCGTTCGATGTATTCAAGTGAATGGTATAGAATACAAACCACTTTAAAATTGTGTTTTTTTTAGCTCATCAGCATCCAATGCATACTGGTCAATGTTCTCGAGTTAATTTCAAGAACGTTACCCGAAGACACCCTCAATATCAAAGACAAAATCAATGAAGCCACATACAGAATTGGTGAATATATTAGCCTCGTCGAAGGTAAAAGTTATTTTCTTAAGTATTTCAAGTTTTCATATTATTCGATAAGATTGAAATTTAATTTTTATCAATTCTAGATCCTGCCGAACTTGACAATGTCAGACGATATTATTGAAATATCGTCCGATGAGGAAAGTGACCAGGAAGAAACCATGGCAATTATTTTTTCTTGTCTTTTCAGATTTTCAACTTTCCTTCAAGTTTTTTTTAATTGTTTAATTTTTTTTTTAAATTTAGCTTGACGAAAACCAAGACCACCAAGCAGATACAGACGATTTAGACTTTAACGAAATCAGAAAAATTTTAGAGCTATATAAATGTGGCTAATTTCACTTTTAAATTAGTTTGAATGTCGTTTTACTAAATAAAGCACAAATTAGCCACATTTTTTAGTCCTAAAAGCAAATATTGTAAAACGTATGTCATTTATGTAAAACTTATTTCGGTATATTTTTTAATATTCTTTAAATATATCTTTGAATTTTTCGAAGTTTCTTTGGTCTCGATTCATTCAAGCTTTTCCATAAAGGTAACTAATAAATATGGTTGGCATATTTTTTCCTATATATAACAAATTTCAGTCGTGAAAATCTAAGAAAGATTGTAAAGAACTGTTGGAAGTAAATTAACAAAATAAACAGGAACTAGCACTACTGCTCAATTTCTTATAAAAAAGTATGTCAATTTGTAAAATTGGAAAAAAAAATGTCATTAGGCTGAGTCTTTTATCATAAAAAAACTTGAAAAATGTTCGTACTCAGCCACTTATAAGTAACACACTGGAAGAAGGGAAAAATAAAACGTTTTTAAAGAATATTTTATTTTTTTCTTTGTTAAAAAAAAAAATTATTTTAAATTTTCATACTGCATTCTACGCCTGTAGTTTCTTTGATATAAACAATTCCACACTTTCCATTGGCATTTACTTTCGAAATATCCATGTTAGGGTGGAAAGGAATAGGATGCCAGTTGAATTAAACTTTGTCCCAAATAACAAATGTGCCAAATTTCCCATCTTTGTATTTTCGAATGTGTTTCATTTTATTGAAATTTAGTGTTTCTTGATAAAACTTTGAGCTGCTTGCGAGTTTTGTAAACTGCCACTAAGACTTTTTTCTTTGAAAATACGAGTGCAGATTGAACTTATCAATTCCCAATCCAATTAGATTTTGACTTATCGGGCGGGTTATTAAATAGTGTTTTGATCAGCATAAGCACGAAGGGTCTGCAGTGAGGTGTGTTTTTTTCCTGGAGCACATCAAGAATAAAAGTCACCTCTATAAATTCATCACCGGTTATACTTCCCACACCCATAAGCAAGTTAAAAAACCTATGGCCGTGGAACTC
This sequence comes from Cladonema radiatum, assembly GCA_025330745.1. Lineage (NCBI taxonomy): Eukaryota > Metazoa > Cnidaria > Hydrozoa > Anthoathecata > Cladonematidae > Cladonema > Cladonema radiatum. The sequence goes on along the minus strand of JANSTP010265838.1, from coordinate 6,196 downwards.
AGTTCTTTATACGACGACGAACGTCAACGTACGTCGTCCGTTACTTGCGCTGCTTTGCGGTTTCGCGGTTAGGGCGTGTCTGCGGTTAATTCGCCAATTAGGGCATGGTAATTAGCCAATCAGGGAGGAGTCAATTAAAATTCCTGCGGTTTTGTGGTTAATTAGCCAATTAGCAATTAGTGGTAATTAGTGGGAGGAGTAATTAACTAATTTGCGGTTACCACAGGAATGCAATTAAAACTTAATGACTGTGACGTCACAAACAGGAAAATTTACTATGTCGGCTGTCCCAATGTCTTTATAAAAAGTTCGTATTATTCGTGGTATTTAATGAGGTGATTAAGGAAGTAATAAAATGCAAGCACATGGCTAATGCCCATGCTGTCGGTCTCGTTACAGCATCGTTCCAGCTTAATTACATTTTTAATGAGATTTTTATTTTAATATAAAGACAAACATTTTATAAGAACAGTTAAAACTTTTTTGTTTGTTTACATTGAACAGTATGGAAGTCAACGCAAGTCAACTTAAACAATTGTTTAACGAAACTGGTCATCTACCAGATTCGCAATACACGTGTATCTATGAGAACGCTCAAGATATGCATGGTGCTATACTGAAAGACTTGGAATCTGGTGACGGGATTACGGTAATGTCCGATATAGTTGACAACGCAACGAAATTCGAAAACCCTCAAAAACATGTAGTAGTTAATCCACCCGCCGTTGAATCCGAAGACGCAAACGATGGACTCGATTTAATCGACTTTGACACGCCCATATACGTCGCCGGAAAGAAAAGAAGAGAAAAGACAGCTAATGGCCAACCATCGAAAAAACCAAATGTTATCGTCATCGACTCGGACGATGAGGTTGGCACGTATCTTAACGAAGCGGCAAACGCCCTTGAATCGTTGGATGTAGAGCATTCTCAACCCGACATTGCAAATCTGTTAGGAGAGGATATTTTTGAATGGATACGCGCTGAAGTAAGTATTATTTCAATAGTTATTATAGACAGTGTATTAACTCTAGTTTAGGATATTACGTTTTCTCTCAAAGGAAAAGGACGAAGACTCTTCCATATTATTGCAGCGGGAGACTACATCGCGCCCATGTTTTACAACTTTATTGAGCAAAGAGTCGATATCATCCCTTTGCTCATTGCCACTCACAAAAAATGTGAAAAAGCCGAAAACGCAAAGCAGCATACTCACGTATTGGCAGTCATCACAACCAGCGGAGGAAAAGAACAAGCGTCGAGTGTCCAACGGAACGTACGTTTACGACACTTCGGAGGCAGATGGAAATTATGCGACGAATGCGCAGAGATCCGGTCCTTCAACAATGCCCGATGCAGTTCCTGCGGCACGTACTGCCACGTCCGCTCGATTAATGACGCCAAGCATTTCTCAAATGTCCTTCGATACATTCAAAGGATACTTGAACGCCCATCAGGACGAGATCAACCAGCAGATTCCGGCTCTGCCACCGAGTCAACACTCCAAGAGGAAAAATGGTAAATGGGTTTTGTACAATATGTGTTAAAATTATGCATTATTAATAATTTCCATTATGACTTGTTATTGGGTTCAGACGACAAATTGAATCAATTGCAGTTAAATGTCCAGATAACTAGTTTAGAAAGTTTGAAAAAACTTTTGTTTCGAAGAAATTATATTAAATCTGTTCCTACTATATACAGTAAAGTACCTCAGAATCCCAGTGTTGCATATAACCTTTTATGCTACTTTATAACAGTTATCGCTAATAACAATTCTATGGAACCTAAGCAGTTGTTGAGCCAGTTATCCTCATGGATTTTCAACGATAATCCAAAGACCAGAGGCTTAATTTTATATGGACCTAGCAATTCTGGTAAACTTTGTTTATGTCTTTGCTAGCCAAAATATATAAGCCATATGAAGTGGGTACCTTCAGCTGTCCTACGAGTAAAAACCCTAACCCAAGACTTGATAGGTGCACATTTATACTGTTGTAACGAGATGATGTTTGAACTTCCTCTCTTGCTACAGTCATTAAAGGAGTTATTTGAGGGTGCGACTACGATGAAGTCGAATCAAAAATACACTTCATCGGCCCCTCTTGCTCCTAGACCAGTGGCGTTAACAATGAATGGATCTTCAGTTGGAGATTTATTCAAATTTGTTCCATAGGAAAGACAGGCTTTCGAAAACAGATGCTTATTTCTTAGATTGGATCAGCCATTAGAAAGGTTATTCAATAGAACTGAGATTAATTTCCTGGCTGGTTGTCAGGAAGATTTATTTATTTTATTGCAGAAAAATAGGCCAGTCTGCAATGTTGTTTCTTGTGACTTATCAAAATACGATTCTTTTAATATGTAATAAAATATATTTCAAAATAATCATGTTGGTTTACTTTCCGGATAATATGTACTTACAGGTGTAAACATTTTAATATAACTAGTATTATGGTCCAGAAGTCCCTTTAAGTCTTTTTTCATGGGATCATTGATGTTAACAATTTCTCGAAATACGTCACTAGCTAACGCTCTGTCGGTTCTTCTAATAGATTCTGTCATAGCTGGAAACCGCCGATAATTAGGTTCTTGATATTCGACATTCTTCTTAAGTATCATAAACCAGTATTCGAACTTTATTTTGAATCGGATTGTGTGAGGTTTAAACTTTCTATTCGCGGTAACATTATTAGGACGAATGTAAATTGGGTGCATAGTAGTTGCACCCATATGAGGCATTGTCATTGGATACATCCTATAATTATGATAATAATTTGCAAATCTGTTTTTAGTTACCTTGCCACTTCTTATTTCGATCATTGTACTGTTACGAAATCCTCGTCTGTCTAATTCTTTAGAAATGTCCTGATTAGCATATATTTCAAAATTGTCATAGGATGTTCCTTGCGGAGAACTTTTGCAATACTTTCCCTTTGTTTGATCTTTATGATAAGGCGATATAATTGCAGGTACTTTTCGAGTATCAACATCTGTACCACATTCGTAAATCGATCCTAATCCCAATGCTGGTAAATTAACGTTTCTAAACTTATTATCAAATGGCGTATTTTTCCAGGCGTAATAGGCTTCTGCTAGAGCTTCAGTAGCAGTTTCTTGATCGACCAACTCCCATGATTTGGATTTATATTCCATACTAGGGAAGTATATTATTTGCTTCAGATCTTCAAAAAGTTCAAATGGGTGTCGCCATAGATCTTCAGTGTTTTCCCATTCAAAAGTATAATACTTCTCGTCGGCTTTAACATTTTTTTGTTGCCAGTGGCTGTGTTGCACAGGATAAATTTCTTCATAAGGTTTTTCAAGATTACTGTAATATTTATTTCCAACTAAAGTGGCCGGGTTATCAATCTGAGAGTACATCTTCTTTCTCGAATTTGTACGTAGAGTATACCATTTTATAAGACTGTTTAAAGAGCTGCATGGATAATTGGGTCTTTGAAATGACGGGTCCTTTTCTGTGTGGAGAACTTCTAACGGATAATTATTGACTTGCAAGGGTGTATGTGAGGCGTCCATTGTTGGTACATCTATAATACAACGTGTGTCTTCTATTGTACATTTGGCTTTGTGTGGTATCCATGCAAGGGCATCTACGTGTTCATTAAATTGTTGTTTATCAATAATATGAAAGGGAAATTTCCATGGTATTTGAGGTATTTGAGTGACATCGTCTTGAGCACTAACATTTAGCTCACAATAAAATTCACTTTGAGTTTTAAGCATTTCATGCCATGGTTGAAAGTCACCAAGCGTGAATTCCTGAATAGGTTGTTCGGGATTAGCGATAGTGTCTGGTTTTTCCATCTTTGTCTTTTTTAATTAATACCGTTGAGTTCGGAAGATTGCTACTCGGCGTGGCTTTGGGTTTCTTCGGAGAAATTGATGCGAAATTGAGTTTCCTCTTTGTTCCGTGTGGATTCGACTTGAACTTTTTACTCGGCGGCGTTTCTTCTGTCGACTTGGCATTCATTTGTTGAAGTCCTTCTCGTTCTGGACTTCTTTCAGCGGGAATATTGTGATCAGCAACAGTTGAAACATTTGGAGGATCTTTACCCATAAGCTTTTTATATACACGAGCAATGTCTTGTTCTTTTTTCTTAGGTTGAGGTAATTTAAATTTACCCCACTGTTTCTCGAGAATACGTTGGACATTCATGACATAGTCAATTGTTCCAGGTTCAGAATGTTCTTTGACTTTATTTAATGCTTCATAATATTGACGTGTCCCATAATGTAATGTCGTCTTTTTAAAATTCTTCGCTGCCCGAGATAAATTATAACCACCAGACAGGAACTTGGAAAATACATCACCCTGACTAGGCTGGGTGCGGCTTATGTTCTTGTATCCAAATTCAGTTTTAACATCCGCGCGTTTGATGATCTGTCCATGCTGTTTCAAATTTTTTAATTTATTTGGTTTTTTAATGACCATCCGGGTTTACCACGTTTTTTATTTAACAACTGTTTAACAATGTTTTTTCCTTGACGACCAGCATTCACTAATGACTTTGTTCCTTTAATTAATGACTTCGGATTAAGTGCACTCATACTTGCAAATAACGCTGTCTCTATTTGTTTAAATTTATCCAAGTTTTTTCCAAATACTTTATTGGGAACTGAACCGATGTAAATTCGTGAACGATTTTATCAATTCGGTGTCGTTGGTTTCCAAAAATTCTTCGAATCCCCAATAGCAAAAACTGTCAAACAGAAAAACATTGACAGGTTTTTTTCCACCTTTCTTTGAAGGCTTATCCAGCAAAAAAACATATATCCAGTGCGTTCCTTTTTTGTTTCTTCCATCTGTATTAAAAATACCAAAAGGTGCCAAATAATTTTCGTCTGTTACCTTCGGCCTGTACTTCAAAATCCATAAATCTAAAAGCATTTCCTCTTCGTCACTGGCAAAAATGGCAATACAGTTTTTAGTAACAAGTCCATGAACGTAGAACGGTATGTAGAACGGTTTATATCCATTTTTTTTCTTTTTGCTTAATTCTCGTTGACGTCTGATGTTTCTTAAGCGTTTCTTTTCAGATCAGTATCTTTCTTTAGGTTTGCACACTTTTCTTTAAGTTTAAGTAAATATGCATTGACTTGTGCTTCAGTCATTGTAAATAAGCAGGCAAGTGAATTTCTGCTGTTCGTTGCTTCTTGAATCGTCTGACCTTCTCCTCCGGCTCCTGCAAGTGAAATGAGAGCTTCCCTTCGCTCTTCGCTTTATATGCTTTGTATCCATGATGACGCAATGTATTTTTACTAAAACACGCTTGTCTGTTCGAATTGATACGAACAGCCCAAGAAAAAGACCACACCATTAAATCAACATACAAGTGACCAAAAGGAACATTTCCAACAAAATCCTGGTATATATTTTGAATCCATTTAGTGTCCACAGTTTTTGCTACAACGCTTTTGACTAATTCACTGCCAATGTTGGTTTTCATGAAGGCAAATGCATTACAATTACTCATAATGGTTGACATGTTATGGTTTCTAGAATAAAGTGCTTGCAGTAACACGCAAACGTAAATTCTTTTTTTGTGGCAAGTTGTCAAAAATTGCTTAAGTTCGCTTTTTCTCTGTGTTATAATATCAAGCACATCATCCATCACGAACAAGGTGAGTACAGGATTGTCGTCATTCTTATAAATTAAGTCGTTAAATAATTCATTGGCAGCTTCTGTGCTTTCACATATTTCGAACATAATATCATTTTTATTATGCCATGCTTTTATGACACGATTTATTTCTTCCTCGGTTAAAAGAACACTTCCAGTCATCCATACTAATCTTTCGTACCGACTCATCATACCATTTTTTTATCCAATTTAATAACAACGTGCTTTTACCACTGTTGCTCATTCCGAATAAGGTAACATGCTTTTTATCTAAATGTCCATTAGTCCATGATTATCATATATGTACTATTATTCTTTTCTATTTATATTTACAAATCATTTGAGAATGAGAATAATTCGTTAACATGAGCTAAATAGAGTGCAATGTGTCGTGACATAACCTTCGACTGCTCATCATTTTATATAATATCTTCTTCCTATTGACGTAATTCATTCAGCATCTGGTCATTCCACTTTCTATATTTTTTCATTTCTTTTAATTTTTCCAATTTATAATGATTTATACTCAAACTGATTTTACCATTTGGGAA
>JANSTP010265827.1:0-10834 GCA_025330745.1 Cladonema radiatum | reverse complement strand
CCTAATTGTAAAAGAAGTCGTTTATGTTTGCAATGGGAGACAATAGTGCAATGTGTTTGTCAGCTGCCATTTTAATAAAGCGAAGTTAATTCATGTGGGGTAAACAAACATCCATTCCGGCTGAGAGAGATAAAATATTATCATATGAACATGGGATTAAATTTATCCCGCAAAACCAAACCAGCTGACCTCATATGAACAGCCCCAAATAAAAGATGATGTATTTGAACCATTGTGGTATGATTTATTTGATATTTTTTATTTGCAAAGCGCTCTTGTGGAATTACCTAGCCTTGAAATTTTAATGCTATGGAGGTTCCAAATTTCCTCTTTTTAGCACCACCTCCTATTTAGAGTAGATCTTATCATTCTTACAAATTATCTTCTACAGGGAAAGTATATCTCGCGTATAGGTATATTCTAAGGAAAAAGTTAAATATCTATTTCCGTACAGAAAATATACAATGCTTTTAATCAGCGGTTTGATTCTTCCCCGATTTGGCAACAATGGGCGAGAGCTAGTCTATCCTCCAATAAGCTAACTACCTTTTTTTCAAAATTTATAACAAGCATCGCCCTCTAAGAATTAATTTTGTATTAAAAATACAAAGAAATTTTCGGAAGTTTCTACGCACACCCAATTCCTGAAACTATGAACTGTTCAGTTTTAAAAAGTGTTACTCTTAATGCAAGAGAATTTTAATTTAATTTTTTATTATTATTTTTTCATAAAATCTTAGCTAAATCTGTGGCAGGTTTGGTTTTTCTTCGCCTCTTTTACAGCAGTGTAAACAATGTTTTCATGTATGAGATATTAAAAAAAAAAAAAAAAAATTCAGTAAAACATTTTTTAAAATGTTTAAAAATTTAAATGTACACTAAAATACGTTTTATCTGCAACCTGCAACCAACAGCATATCCTGTTTGAAAATGGACCGCAATTTTTGGGGGATTAAAATTGCACTAAATAATTTTGATTATACACACATTTAAGAAACTTTTTGGCGATTCGTTGAGAATAAGTCTGAGTTATTAATATCTTTATTATTTAAGATTTCTAGCAAATGTAACTCCTTTTTGGCTTAATTTTTAAGAGCTATAACTAGAATAGTTGCCTTGAGAAAAATTTTCTTAGCTCAGCCTAAATTATTGAGAACAATAGACTCAATTTAGAAAATGATTAATTTTTCGTGCATTTTTATGAGATCATGACTTTAGCAAAGTTTTGCTGAAATATGCTGAGTACCTATTTTTTATTTTTACTTTGGATGGGGTTCGGAGCAGTGTCCTTCATGCAATAAATGCACATAAAAAGTCAAATTGGAATCAGGAAGAAGCAATGCATGACAGATTTATCAAATTTCATTTCTACCAATATCGTGAACATGAGCTTAGATGTCCTGAAAGTCAGGAAAACGTCGGAATGGATATCAACAATGATCACAGCATAAGATCGTTTTATCCATGGATTATAACATTGAGGCACTATTTACGGGAAAAAAGCGTTTTAAAACTAAGAGGTAGATCGACAGACTTGTGAATATATGCGTTAGACATAGATAAGTATTTGTTCAATCTGGTCTGTAAAATATCAAAAATATTTTGCAGACCAGACCAATAGATGTCTATTCAATGACTTAATTCATTTATACCAGCAAGCATGTGAAATATTTGGTAATTAGCCTTAATAATCCATTTTATAGGAAAATATTACCTGGTCAGTAAATTCTCGGTCTGCATTTTATACAACTTTCTATTTCAAATAATATGGAAAGTAAACATTTTCAGACCTAGGTTTTTATAATTTTCTGATTCCACTCGATGAGATCTTTCCATTGATATATAACGTTTTGTGTTTTAGAGAAATAAAATTTTTCTTGACTGAAAAATCTTTTTAGGCGGGTTGCCTAGCAACGAGGAAGTTACATTTAAGGTACTGTTTTTTAAAATGACTATTTTTGTGTACTGATTCAATTTCAAACCAAAAATCTTTGGTTACCCATTTTGCTAGTTTTTTCTAGGAAATTTCCTGTCTATAAGTACCCCTAAGAATTTTAAAAGAGGTTGCTTATTTGAAAAACGTCTTTTCCTTGCTATAAGAGTGGAATGTCGAGCACTACTACTTTGCTTTTGATGCATATTTGCTTTGGATCAGATTGACATTTTCTCTAATTTTTAATTCATCAGCTCGAATAATTTTTCTAAGTGTTTATTTGAAAGAAACAAATTGCTGTTACCAGCAAACTTAATTACCGACAAAATTGTCGACGCTGTATGTAAATTCTTTAAATAAATAAGAAATAGCAGTGGTCCTAATATAGAACCTTCAGGCCCCCCACATAAAATTTCCATTGCAATCTCTAGAGGGCACCTTTATTGCTTTTCAAAAGTTATGTATTGTTTAAGTTAAAGACGTAGTTTTTGCATCAGAATTTTGCGATTTACGGTATGAAAAAGCTTTTGTTAAATCTATAACACACCCAATGTGTAGTTACTGTTTGAAAAAGAAGTAAAAATGTCATCACTAAATTTCAATATAGCATGTTAAGTGGAGGTTTTTCTCTGAAAGCCAAACTGGTTCTATTATGACAACAGGTTGTGGTGGTCAAAATAGGCATATATACTGTTATACATAACTTTCTCTAATATCTATGATAAAATTGGTATTAAAGATATTGGTCTGTAGTTTCCTGCAATTTCCTGCAAAGCGGTAATGAAAATCATGCCGTGTCGAAGTGTTTTGTGTAAGAGAGAAGCCCCTTTCTGTAATGAATTAAAGAAACGTACCATATATTGTCTAGGAAATATAGTCTCAGTCAAACATAGCTTTAAATTTCGCTACGCTGAAAGCTTTACCTCCAAAGAACAAAAGCAAAATAACAAGCTAATGTTTGGAAAAGTGATTTAATTTTTATGTAAAATATTGTTTTATTGGTTTAATATACTGTTCACCTACAACTCGAGAAAAACACTTTTTTCGGGGGAGGGGGGTGGAACCGGGGACCGAGGGCCGTGGATTTTAAACGTTGGATATTTTAAAGTACGTAATTATTTTCTGGGAGAGCATTTGTCAGGTTTTTTTGTTTACTTTCGTTACATTTTTTATCTCGTTCATTATATGTTTTACACAGAAAATATCCATGGTGCAACGTATCTTCAAGTTACAAACAAAATGATGCTTTTGAAGGAGAAGATCCAAACGACATCTATCCTGTTGGTAATTACGGTATGGTAAGATTAATAACTTTATCTCACTTTATAATTGTCGGGTATTGTAAATGCATCCAATATATGTTTTTATGTCTACATTTAACGAAACCTTCTTTCTTTTTTAAATTCTTTACTCTTGAGACCGTGACAGAGCAGATTTCTGCAGCATATGTCAAAATTATACTTTTAGTGGCGTAGGAGAATAAAAAATAAACTCACGGAAAGCTTTATTAATCTAGCTAATAAGTAAGTGTGAAGATTATGATGATTATTTTGAGATATTCCTTTGCATATTATGTTCTTCCTTTGATCTGCAATAAAATTTAATTTCGAAGAATTTAAATTTAACTTTAGAAAATCTGGTAAAAAAGGAAACTAGCTAAATAGTTTTTGGTACTTCTGTATGTACGAAAAAACTTTTAGGCTCTCTTTTTAAGTTTGAAAACCTTATTAACCCTATTAAGACCGGGGGAGGGGGCAAAAAAACCCCAAAGGGAAATGTTTTAATTGTTGTAATACTACAAATGGAAAGGTAAAAACACTTTTGAAGATTTTAAGAAAATTTATCTACCTTCAATTTAGCGAAAAATAACGGGTAAGATTCGATCTGGAACCAAAAAATTTTTTCCCAAAGAAAATTTTTTACTTTTATTTGTCTTTGATATTGATAAATATTTATAAATCTAGTTGTGATCTATTGAATTTGGGCAATTTTGAATTGGGAATTTCTAGAAAGATTTTTGATAAAAAAGCCTGTGATTGGTATAAATGAAAAGAAATATTCAGAAAAACGATGGCGTCATCATTTAATTACGTAATTTGAAGATCCTTTTGGACATAGTAGAATATTAGTAAGTTGTTTTATAACTTGCAAAATTTTTATTGCGAAAGAGCTACTAGAAGGCAAGTTCTGGAGAGTTGAGGAAATCAACTCAGTTAGTTAAGATATTGAGCAATTTTAATGGCCGAAAACGGAGGGGTAATTGGGGTACGAGTTTTATCATTTATGATTTATTTCAATCTCACATTTTCTAAAATCTATATGTTCACTTGCCATACCTTATAGTAATATAAAGTGAATTTTATGTTCCTTTTTCTCACCATTCCCAACTATGTTAAAACCAATATCTGGGAAGTTTTCCAGTTACCAATATATTTTTCCATGAACCTGTGATAACCTTTGAACATTATCTAAGGTAGCCAAGTAAAATGTCTGTGATCTAACTTTTCGTGATATTTTCCTAACATAACCTCTTTTAAGAACTTCAAACACTTTCAATAAATTCACTGGCTGTCGTCTATAAAAGTTTGAAGATTAGGCGATGTTATTTTCCAAGGTCACTAAGTTTTAAAAACGTTTAGCTTGTACCAAAAGTAAGTAAATTAAAGAAATTCTTTTGTTGAGGGTTGATGGTCACTTGACCATTTGACATGCTCTAGGTACGAAACTGGAATATTTGCGTAATTCGAGCGAGCAGCAACAACAAAAAAAAATGAATTGATAAGGCCAATAACTTAAAAAAAAAATTAAGAAAAAAGTTATTGGTTTTTTTCTCAATGAATTTTAATTGTAAGAAATTGACTTCTTAAAAGTAAAAATAATAGTTACATTATAAGTAAATTTTTATAATTGATAAAATAAGGTATCAAACCTTAAATTTGAATTTAAAGAGCCAATGCCCGATGTCCCGAAAGTGAGTCTTATATAGAAGTAAGACGCAGCGCTAAAATCATTACTATGAAGTAATATATGTAAACAAAGGCTCACTTTAGGGGCGTCGGATATAGGCTGTTTCAATTAGAACTTTCATTTCTTCAGATTTTAATGCAGCTGTTAGATATGTCATACGAGCTGATGAATTTGTCATTTCTCAAGAACTCTTCAAAATTAATTCATTCAATATGTACTCGTATCAAGACTTATTGGGAAGAAACATTTTACACCGGGCTGCTATCTACAGTGCAACTAACATTTCTTCAACATTAATCAATGCAATAGGATTTGATGTGAATTGTCAAGATATTTCTGGTCTTACACCACTTCATTATGCATGTAAATATAACCATTACAATATGGTGGAGTTATTATTAAATAAAGAAGCTAATATAACTGCAAAAACAATTTCGGGTAGGACCTGCTTTGAGAAACTTAAACTGGAACCATATAGTAGATCGCTCGATCATTACTATGGGTTGCTTAAACCTAATTCCAATCAACACAGTCTTTGTTGGTATAGCGATCGTACTCCGGGGATGACACCATTGCTTTTACGCAGTTCACAACAATAATTTTGAAATAGCGCAATTATTATTAACGAGAAAAGCTGATGTAAATGCACAAAACGACTGTGAAAGAAACTCATTACATATTGCAGTACATAACGGTAATTTTGACATGGTGAAGTTATTGCTAGAAAATGCTACCAGGAACCTAGATAACGATAAGAATTGGAATTCAATTTATTACGGCATGGAAAACGGCAATGGCATTGTGAGATTATTACAAACATGTAATAAAAATATATTGAAACATTGCTTCTGTCTGTTAAGAATTGCAATTTACAAAAACAGAGTAGATATTATAGAATTTCTGTTACAAAGTTCCGTTGATATTAAATCCTATGATAAGTATTTTGGCAATCCTTTGTGCATTGCCGTTTGTGGAGACACTATTGAAATGGTGCGGCTACTATTGATCAAAAATGTAGATGTAAATACGGAAGATGAATTTTCTTTAACTCCGCTCCATCACGCAGTTAATAATGAAAATGTTGACATGGTGAAATTATTATTAGATCATAAAGTAGCTATAAATAAAGGACATTATTTTAAACCTCTTAAAGATGCTGCGCAACGTCGGTTATCTAAATTAGTTGATTTGCGTTCAAGCCTAGGAGCAGATATAAATCATCAGGGTCAACATGGTTGGACACCATTGGATATCAGACGACAGACTGATTTACCAGGCCTTTTGAGACATTTTAACAACCTTCGTAAATAAAATAATAATAAAGTTAATAATATTGTTAATAGAATCCTTTTGACAGATGTTTGTGAAATGTTTCCATAAACTGGTCTAAGTATTGATAAATTGTGAGAAAATCATCGACATAAATGATGTTAAAAGGCATAATTACATCATTATAAAGATGTATTCTTCTTGACGATATCAGTAGCGTTAAAACCTTATTTGAGGGTGTTAATGATATTATAATTTTTTGAAGACTAGGAAAAGATTTTGTATATGTATACGATTCCAAATGTTTATTTGCAATTTTATGATGATTCATGAAGAACAGGAACAAAAAGGATTTCAATACCGAAGATGACTTTTCGTTTCAAAAAATTTGCAACTTCCACCCGTTTTCATTTAACATGACTTTAAAAGAATTTTCCTATTTTTTTATTATTTGGTAGAAGTTTCGAACTATCCTATTACAATGCTACAACCTCGGATTAGCCCTAATTAAATATAACAGTAATAGTGGCACAATATCGTAGTATTTTGGACTTTTTAATAATGCTTGTCCCTTATCTCGACAAGTAAGCTGCTTCCTTAATACGAAAGCGTTAAGAAAGTAGACGGCAATAGATTTATTTGAGTTTGGCATCTATGCAAAAAGTTTAAATTAACCTTAGGATTAACTTTCAATTGGTCTTGAAAAGACAGTATGAGAATAGTTGATTAGGTTGTCTTCAATGGAGCAGTCAAATATTCCTACTTTATTGAAGAATTCCTAATCTAGCCATAATATCATGATCTGACCATGGTTTTTCATTTTGAGGCCTCAATTCAAGCTGTAATATGATTCATTGGTTCTGATACATATTTTGGCTATTTAAGTTTTAGTGCAAAATTAGGGACAAAAGACTGTAGGCAATGAGTAAATTCTGCCAGTTTTTGGATTTTTATTTTTACTTCACCTTTGATTTCTCTAGGCAGAAAGTTATTAAACGGAAATTTTTACGACTTGCTAATCTAACCGCCTTAATGGGCTGCAAAACCACCCGAAAACGGCATTGTTTGATTTCCATCCTTTAACCGTATTGTTCATGGGCTTTTTGAAGATCATTAGATTCATGGGGGAGGGGGTAAAAGCTACCCCCTCCCCCCATGTTAAAATCTCTTATGCTCAACGAATTGCCATAAAACTTTCCACGAATTTTAAGTATCATTAGTAGTTTCTAAAAATATAAAGTTTACCCCTTTCGGTCACGTGATCATGTGATGACGTCATCGAAAATACTTAAAAATTGTGATAATTTCTATTCAATTTGGGCAATTATTGACAACTCCAAAGAGAGACTTCAAAACCACTCTAGATAGTAATTTTTAGAAAGAAGGACTGAAATTATATGAAGTTTTGAAAAGATTACTTTTCAACCAACATGTTTCAAAAATTGGGCCAAAATGGGGGTTTTCTGAGGGGGGACTTTTTTTAGAAATTTTCTAATACAAAAATGTGTGTAATTAGTCGAATTCTGCGTGAATCACCATAAAACTACACATGATTGTGTATTTTGATAGAATAAACAGATTTAAATCAGTTTGAGTATTTATAGCTCCCCCAAAAAGTAAGAAGTCATCAAAAACCCCAAAATATTGATTTTACGGTTCACACGGCGTCAAAGCCGTAATGACATCATAATGACGTTAATATGACGTTATATACGTGTCGATGTTCAGATCATACAATATTTTAACAATATAAGTGACAAAACTAAATATCAAATTATATTTGTCAGATATATGAGACAATATTTGCGAGAATTCAAAAAAACGTTCTACCATGGTAAAATGATGACGTCATCACAAAGGATTGGGTCCAAGTTAAAAAAATTTTATTTACTTCATTGTTTTCCAAATTAAATTTTGTGCCTGCAGTCCTAATGTCATGCAAAAATATTAACTACATCAAAAGTTATTAAGAATAGGGTTAATGAAGAATAGGGTTAATGCAAGAGGCACAAGGTTGAATCCCTATACAAATAGGATATACAAATTCATTCCCTCTGATCGTTCGTCGTGTCGATTTGTACAAAAAAGATCCTAGAAGTCTGCAATATTATGACCATGATTGTAGCTACGTGTGATAAGGTTTGTTTTACAGATGTCTTTGGCATAACACTGTTACTAATGGCTGTTCATGTAAGATTCAAATAAAAGGAAGGATTTATTAACACCTCCACTCTCCTCCCATAATTTTAAATAATTAGAGGTTTAAAAAACAAAAAAAACTAAATGAGGCAATAAGAACAAAATATCAAACATTATGAAAAAATGGTTATTTGATATACTAGTGGTAATTAATGGTTATTATGGTTATTACTAATGGTTATTACTAATGGTTATTTGATATATTTGCTATTAAAATATATTATATATGAAAATAGGAAAAATATCTTGTTACTCTATTTTTCCGTCCTTAGTTCAGGATATATTACAGTATACATCCGCTAATTCGAACACGCAAGGAACTAAATGATTTGTTCGAATTAGAGAACGTTCGAATTAAGCAGCATAAAAAATAAACATTTTGAGTTCAAGGGACTGTGAAATTGGTTCGAAATAACGAAAGTTCGAATTAAGCAGCATTCGAATTAGCGGATGTCTACTGTATATTGGTTTGAAATTATGTTTAAACCATGATCTAAAAATCAATAGTTTCGGGAAAAATTATCAGTTTTAGTTTTTTGTTGTAACAGAGTTAATTTTACATTAAGAGTAAATTATCTCGTGTTAAATTTTTTCACCAAATAAATTCTCGGCAAAAACAAATGAAGCATTTACCTAAGACTATTCGGTCAGGCTTGGTGGGGTGGGAGTGTTAGTGAAATTTACCCTTCTTGTGAACCTTTCTTAATTGCTTCGATGATAGTAAAAGCATTAAGATAATTATCGGTGACTTTTAATTACTTTCTATTTGGAATAAAAATTTATTTAGAATTTATTCGGTATTTGTCCCAAGTTGAAGAAGAAAGTAATTTAAAAACAAGAAACATATCAGCAGGAAAAATCAGAAATAATTTTCACTATAGTTCAAAAAAATCATAAAACATTCGAAGGTTTAGTACAATAAAAAAATATACAAACTGGATTTCTTTTCTTAATCAAGGCTTGAATAACCTATTGCTCCAGTAAGTCGCAAAATGCATATTAATAAAATTATCAACAGTCATAAGTGCATATGTATATAGGTTCAAACATGGCAAAAGTTCAGCCAAAGTTTTGACAGCATATCATTATTCAATTGTAAAAACAATACCATAGATTGGAAATCAAAAATACGGAGTTGAATACAAAATAATAACTGTAAAAGTTAACAATCAAAACTCATTATGTCAAATTCATAGAAAACAGGATAGACACATAAAACAGAAATAAATTAAACAAATAGTGTCAACATTCGAAGAAGGGTCGAAATATGTCTCAAAGATATTTGCTATCTTGAGAAGATTTTACGTTATCTTTTGTAGGTTGTTATTTCAAAACTTTGAGAAGTATAATTTCAATTAAATTGCAATCATTTTTTAAAATACACTAAGCGTATTACTCAGTATTTCCACAATTGAAGGAAATAAATTGTTTGGAAGTTCTGAATTTATTGATCCAAACAATATTGGTATATGTTGCGAATACATTTGACTTTATTAAAAAGTTTTACACGACAATACACCACCTTATTTTATTTAGAACTTCTGAAAAAGACAACCTTTATGAACGTTCTAAATTTATTCATCAAAAGAATATGGATAATGTTCTCAATTAATGCATTCGCACACAATGGAAGTCTTTCGATAGCACCCCACCTTTAATTGGATACAACTTTCGAATGAATATTTATTCGAATGGTCCGAATTTATTTATGGAAATGATATGGATAATGTTCCAAATTAATTCGCTTAATATATAAAAGTCTTTCGACACAACATCATGTTATTCGTAACTTTTGAAATAGGCAATTTGCTTGAATGTTCTAAATTTTCATCACAACTATGAATAATGTTTTCAGTTAATTCATATGCACACTGCGAAAATCTTTCGATAGCATCCTACGTTTATTTGCAACTTCCAAATGAATAATTTATTTGAATGTTCCAAAAGTATTCATCGAAATGATATGAATAATATTCCAAAGTAATTCGCTGCATCGATAAAATTTATTCGACCCAAACCATGTTATTTGTAACTTATGATATAGCCAATTTGCTTTAACGTTCAAACTTTATTTGTCGCAACAATATGAATAATTTTCTCAATTAATTCATTCGCACACCACAAAAGCTTTTTGATAACACCAGACATTTATTTGCTGCTTCGAATGAATAATTTATTCGAATATTCCGAATATATTTATCAAAATGTTATGGATGATGTTCCAAATTAATTTACTGAATGAACAAAAGCCCTTCAACACAACACCATGTTATTTATAACTTATGAAATAGCCAATCTGTTCGAACGTTCTAAATTTATTCATCAAAACAACATGCATAATGTTCTCAAATAGTTGGCTTAATTGTACTTCAGTCTCCCGACGGGATTGTTAATTTTGACAGAAAAAAAATATGGTAAAATACACGAAAAAGAAGAAAATTATTCTGGTCTGTAAAATATTACTTT
>JANSTP010265816.1:0-10834 GCA_025330745.1 Cladonema radiatum | reverse complement strand
CGCATTTATTCGCTGTTTTCTATATGAAAAGATTTTACGGGAAACGTTAGGAACATTAGAATGGTTTCACTCCAAAACATTTTGACGTAAGGAGCGCTTTTCCAAATAAGGAGCGCTTTCTTCCATAAAAGGAGCGTTACTCTACGTAAATTATATATAGATAATGAATAGAAGAGTAAGCAAACTTATCATCCCAAAGTTATTAAATTACTATTTAACAACAAATTGACATATTCGATTGTTGCTTCATAAAGCCATCACGTATACCACTTTTGGAAACGGATAAAACTTGTAGGGAACAAAGGGTGTAGACAAAAGCGAGAAGGGGGCTCCTAGAAAAAAATATTTTAAGGTGGGAGGGGGATTTTTAATAGGAGTGGTGTGACATTTTTAATGGGTGGGTCAAAGATATGCTGACACTATCTATAAATAACTTCATAATGTAAATTTTTATAACAAATTTTGAATAGAACACCTGCTGGGCCTTCATTTACTAGACTTAAGTGATGCACGGATAATTTTAAAAATATTCTACCTAATTTTAATCTTCTGACTCTGGGGAAATAGTCCATAACGTAAATGTGCCAGTTTTTAAAATGGAAACAAGGTCTCTGAGTTGAATTACACCTTAAATTCTAAGAAAGATAAATACCTCACCTCAGCTAAGCAAACTCGACTCATACATTGCCTCGATTTTTTGCCCCTGTTACCATGGACAAATATGAGGCGCCATAAGTTTTAAAAAGGCTTTGCATATGGCCAATTCTGTATCTTGGCTAATGAAACGTATCTTTTGGTTTTTCCTGCAAATCTGCTATGTTGTGATTATAAGAGCTGTTTGAAAGAATGGGATCGCTCTGCCGTCCCTTGCTAGGACTGCGTTAGCAGGCCTATACGAAGCTTCTGCACCTTGCATCGTGCTATTATTTTCTCCTGTTGCCATCGCAACAAACAATATGATATAATAATGATATTATCATTTGTAATAAATAACTTTCATCAAAAACTTGATAACGACACTAATAACATTGCCTTTGTTGATGATCTAAAACATGTGTTACAAATTTTAGAGATTTTGTTTTCTGGCGAGGGATCTGGGACTGCGTTAGCAGGCCAATACGACGCTTCTGCGTCGTGCGACGCTGCTTCGCAGCTAGTGTAAATATTATTACTGTTATTTTTTTCTAATCAATTAATTACACTTTTTTTATAAGCAACTAGGCTCAAGGGTTTGAGAATTTGAAACTTCAAAGTTGCTTCTGAGTTGCTTAGCAAATATTTAGTAAAGCAAGAAATCCATAGTTCTTTTTCGTTCAAATGGTCATTTTTCATAAAATTGAAAAGAAAAAGTAGTCTGAAATGTAAAACTCGCCTTTTAGAGCAGGAACAAGTACCAAGTCAAAGAAAGCTTGTCAAAATGCCTTATAAACCTATAAATTTTATGCAAAGAAAATTTTGAAAGTTGCTTCTTTTTGAGAGGTCTAGCCCTGATGTTGCTTATTTTTGAGCCTCTCGAGGGCTATTTGCTTATAAACTGGTTGCTTATAAAAAAAAGTGTATTAATTGTTGTACTGTCTCTTTAAGAAAATAAATATTATTATTATTACTGTTTTATAAATCTATTCTGATTTACGAGATCGAGGAACACTAAAATATGAATAAGTTATCCTTTACAAAATTTTATTGGAATCACAATGCAACTTGATAAAATATCTACAATAAAAATGTAGTGGATATAGAACATGCACTATTATTAACTATGAAATTATTCTAGGGCAGTGTCAGAGACTAACGTAGTGGCATTTGGTGCAATCAAAAAGTAACTCATCAAGTTTTAAGTTTTTCTTTATCACAGAGAAAGCAGAACCCAAACTCTAACTTTCTAAATATGCAAGGCACGATGAAATCAGAAAAATAAGTGTTTCCTATGAATAGCAACGACTAGGTCATACATTAGGAACTCGTGTCATTCGAAATTTCGAACAAATACTTTGCTTCATTTTTATTTAATTATATATTAAACATGTTTCTGATCACTTTGCAGTTGATAGCTGTAACTTTATATCAATCGTCCTCTCCTGGCAATGCGAACAATATATCTGTAACATTTAAACAACTATAAATTGACCAACTTATTAATTTTAGAACAACTGGTGGACCTGCAAGTAACTTGGCATTCCTTACTCGTTTTTCTGATGTAGACATTGCAGCTTTTTGGGATGGAATAACAACTAGACAAGGAGAGTTCACTACAAATTTAGGTCGAATATCTAAATCAAGTAAATGGTGTCTTAGTCTTTCTGCAACAAGCTTCAGCATTTCACCTACACAAGTGACAAAAGATATGTTCCTGGAAAATCCATTTTGGGACTGCTATCTAAATAATCAAGAACTATTACAAAGCGCCACTTCTGAAGACAGTCTCAGAGAGATATCTTATAAAATTGACCAACACACCTCATTTTTAGTACAAGTAAGACTATTTTTTTGCAAATTTTCCCGCAGCAAGTACTAGTGTACTGTTGTATTTTTTAAGCTTTATAACTCCTCTTTTGACGTTTAATTCTACCGCTGACTTCTCAAGATGGAAAGCATAATCGAGGATTTAACCATACCAAGCAATAAAACAAGCCTTTAGAATATGATTTATGCAAATAAATTGTTGATGTTGCAAGAATGGCATCATCAATTTTCCCTAGATAATCAGGAAAAATCAAGATATCTGCAAAAGCATTGTTTTGACATCATGACGTCACTCTGTTGGCAGATGAATCACTTCAAATGATTGGTAATGTCTTGGTATACAGTAATTGACACAACATATTTAGAGTCCGAATTCATTTTTGAAATGAAGGCCTTATTGGAAAAATTCGATAATCAAAAATGAGGTGATCCTTTTGAGCAACTGCTTCTGAACAAGAGCTGTTTTTTTCTGCCCGGTCTTGATATGGTTTAAGAGCCGTTCAAAAATTCGAAATATCGCATATTGCAGCAAATTTAATGCATATCAAGATGCTTTATAACAAAAGGAACATTTCATAAGCTTTTCACCCATTAATTAATTTGAAGAGATATAAAAGATTCTCTCGACTTTCAATGCTCTGATCCGGAGGCTTTTTTATGAAAAAAATCTACTTTAAGGGATGAAACTTTTGCACGATTGAATTTCGCGTTTTTCGAGTCTCTTTGCAAGATCAACGTTTTTAGAAAAGCAAAAGGATTTTCGCTGCAAAAAATTATGAAAGCATTACAGTTTTCAGAAATTGGTCTTTTATTCTTCTTTAATCTTGTTTCAAAAGAGAAGCAATACTTCTATTAACTAGCCACTACTTGTAAAATAACCCAGACAGCCTAGCTAAAATAGCCCAAAAAATTAATCAATCCTATCCAAAATATACTTGAACACAGAATATATTCCAGTCAGGACGAAACTTTCTCAGTTCACATTAGTTTTTCAAATTTTTCCAGTGAGGTGAGTTTTGGCCACCTGAAGGGATCCCAAAAACAGGATAACGTTCCTGCGTTTTTTTACCAGCTTAAATTGCTCGATTTTGGGACGGGTAAATAATCTCGAAATTGCAAGGGTTCTAAATACAAAATCTTAAACTATTTTCAGACCATTCCGAATGAACACATTCTCGGTTGTCCAGGAAATCAAAATATCAACCAGAGCCTTCAAGAAAATTCAAATGAATTGAAAATCATGAAAGGGAATTTGGGTCCTACCGGTATCACATGGTCGTATGATTTTGACGTCGAGGTTCCTCTCGATGCAGCACTGCAATGTTTGACAACCAATTATCCTCAATTTGCTGAACACATTCCTCCATTATTTGAAGATGATGATAGCATAAACGTCAAAATCAACGACTTTTATGAAAATGGAGATACAGATTATATGTCTGCAAGCTTGCTTTACGAACTGCCTGAGAATAAAAGAAAAATATGCGATATCCTGGGTACGAGTTCAAGTGGAACATGCTCGAATGTCTTGAAAAACACGGGTATGAATATTACTTTGAACAATTTCACCATAATGTTGTCTCAAAATTGTAGTTCTGTTATTGACATGAAGCCTGCACTGTCGTTTTTCATAACAAACCTCAAAAGATTCATCCTGTTCACGGATACTGAATTTTCCTTATTTCCCAAAATGTGTTATTCACAATCTTACCTTGTTAACTATTTACCAGCTTTTTGATACCCTGTATAAACTAACTTCCTGACTTCTTTTTTCTCTTAAAATATCGAAAATCCAATTTTCAAATATTTACTTTACGTTTTTTAAACTAACGCAAAACAAAAAACCCTTAATACCTTAATTCAAGACTTAGTTCAAGACTACGTTAATTAATGAATAAGCAAATTTCGAACTCATTGCTGCAAAAAAATCATGTACCAAGTTTTCAATCTAAAATTTTTTATCTGCACAAGACATATTTAAAGTTTCATTTAGCCATGAATAAGCACCTTAAATGGTAAGTTCACCTTATGATGCATATTAGATACCGTATTTTCTCAAATGCGGTTACTATTTGAGGGTGGCTTCTATTTGAGGGCGGCTTTTGTTTGCCAATATGATAGTTATATCTTTTATCTGTATCTTATTTCTTATATTATATTACTTATATTTGTTACCTTTACCTATATCTGTCGTTAATTTATACCAGATGGCATTTTAAAATGAAAGTTCTAATCTCTTATTTATTAACAGAGAAAATTAAGTCTATACTTGATTGTGGCTTGCTTGTCTTAGCTGTTCTTTCTCTAAGCTGTGGCTAATATTTGAGGGCGGCTTTTATTTACTGTTTTTTATCTAAATGCGGCTTATATTTATTTGAGGGCGGCTATTATTCGAGGAAATACTATGTAGATATTATACATACCTATGAATGCAGCGTATACCACTCTTTCGTCGATATTTTTAACAAAGCCTCTGAATCAGAGACTACTCTATAGACCCCCATTCTCTTTGTTTACACTTTCCGTGATTGATAGACTCGTCCCAAACCTTAAAAAAAGTGAATAAGCAAAAAGCGAGGGAGCGATTCTAGCACAAAGGCAGGAGTAGTAAACAACCATACTTCAGAAGTAAGAACCAAATTATGTGAATAAAAATTTGTGCTAATTGGGTGTTTTCATGTTTTGTTTAACATATTTTAACACCCCTGACTCAGTGGACCAACCTAGATGGTGGCAGTCCCGGTGTATATTTGGGCCTAATTTTGCCAGCCTGTTAATTTTTTTTGAAAAATTACCTGAAATATTATATTACCTCTGAAAAATTTTCTGGGCCCTTGTAATTTTTCCAAGGTGAAGTATTGTAAAGTGTGGGCCCAGTGGAAAAGTTCCCAGTTTTCGACAGCGCAAGCAACTTTCTTAAAAAATTGCCAGCCCAGTGAGTTTAAGAAACCTCACCGGTCCACTGAGACAGGGGTGTATTTCAAGATGAGGAACACTATGGATTAGTTTTTTAGGTGGACCGTTACATTACCGTAGCATATGTCTACCTGCTCAAATTGTCATATTTGTCACGTAACCGTAACTTAATCTGCCAAAAATATAAACAAACGGAAGGGATCTATTGGCGGATTTATAGAGTCTCAACTGGCGTTTGCATGCAGGCAGTTTTTATTTATCTGAATTTAGAATTCAAATCCGTTCAGCTCAGTTTTGAAAGAAAATTTCAAGAATTAGATGTGTCCGTGTTATTGAACTGGGATGTTTACGACGGAGTAACAACAGCAGTGACATTAACATATAGCGCATCATCGTCTTCATGGAATCTAAATATTCATGTTTTATCCATCAGTTTTGAACACGCAATTGCAAAGATAGACACTGGTATTCCCGAAAATCCTGCAACTGATGAAAACTTTGATAAAGCGCAATACCTTATAGAAACCAGGATTCAAAATTTGGTGTTAGATATTGATATCGCAAGAGATTCATTCTCTGTCAGGTAGTTTTGTTGCATTTAATTTCAAAATTGTTCTGTTACCCTGTACATTTTGTATTTACCTTAGTACCTTGGAGTTTGCTATCTTTGTTACCATGTAGCTCTGATTGATCTGCGTTAATTAGAAATATGACAAGCTTTTTGTAAAGAACTCATCAGTAAGGACACAATAGGAAATACAACGTCATTCAAAATTATGAATTAAAATAGTTTTATTGGAGGGTGGCATAATCCTGGTATCTTAGTCTGTCATTCATACTTTCCAAGATAAGGCATCCTTTAGCGAAATTCTGATTCCATATCTACAATCGTGGACAAAAATATTTGGAATTCAGGGTAAAACTGAGCTGTTTTCAGATTTTGACTTCCCATTCGTCATGCTGTTTTTGAGTAACGAAATCGCGGAGGGGCAATTTTGGTGATTCTCCTTTGTAGTCCCCTTAAAGGGCTACAAAAACAGCCAAAAAGGGAGCTGGGTGGTTTTCACCAAGGCTCATAAAGATAAATCAAGAATCAAGGCTCATATAGATAAATCGCGCGATAAATTGCTGTCTGGCCAAGTAAAAATATCTCCTTTCAATTACCACTTGTGGTGCAGAGTTATGCTGAAAAAGTTCGAAATTGTTCCAATTTTTTTGACCACGATTGTAGATTCCTTGGGATAATTGTCAAATCTAGTTGAAAGCACTTTCGAATTATGAGAATCGGAAGACATGGTAGTTTTCAAGAAACTAAATAAACAAACAACTTATTTGAGCCAACCTAATTTATAAAAAATATCGAAATTTTGCATACGTGGTACATTAAATGATGGCGCCATTAGCACCTACTCAATAACTTCAACAAAACTATAATACCAGCATTTTATTCACAACGAATAATAGTTTTATTGTAGTAAATTTATTGCATCGTTCTCGTTCCCTATGTCATCAGTTGGCAAACAAGATAAGAAAAACAAGGTCGATTAATTTAAGGCTAGAAAAACTTTGAAATTAGATTTGAATTGCAGATGTTTTGTCCCTGTAAAATTACTGCACACAATTGAATTACCTACTAACATGTACTTAGATATAATTTCAAGAATTTCGACATATTTAAAAAAACACTTTCAGATTCCGAGGTCGTGTTACAGTCGGTCATCTTATCGACCTGGTCTTCGAAATATTATACAGCCACGGTGATGGTTTAAGAATTGGTATATTTGCACCAACCATCAATCTAGATGGTATCATTGGAACCATATTCAAAGAACAAGAGTCAACAATAGATCAACCTTGGCTGAAATCTTTCAGCGGAAGTATGTATTTTCTTGGTAATTGTCTGTAAAATAGTTATGTTTAAAAAATCGTCACAATTTAAATTGATTTAAAGAAGTTTAGTTCGTGACAAAAAATAGGAGACTACATACAATAATTTTCAAAAAGTGTATTTATGCCTAAACATATGAAATAGAATATTTACACAGCCTTATCTTGTTTTATAAGTCGTAAAATAGGTCAACACAAAAGTCACTTCTAACTACTTTCTGCTTTTCTATTTTTCAGGTATTGTATTTAGTACAATAGAGGTAATTTATTTTGTTTATTTTTTTTGAGCATCAATTCTTTCGAGTTATTTCGACAGCATTCTCCCGAGAGCTCTAGCTGTTTCGTCTTGCGTTGAAATATGAGCGAGGGAGCAAGGAAAGCGAAATAACTGCTTTTAGTTAATTTTTGCAAAAATAAACATTTTACTTACATTTAGAATACTGATGAAGATGGTTTCAATTTTCATGACCAGAATTTAAATGAAGTGGAAATAGGTGCAGGTACGATTTCTAGCAGGGCGTTCATCTACCAAAATAAAGCAAAAAGTTTTAGGCGGCAATAATGCGGTCTTTAAGTTGATCTTTTGAAGACAGGTTAAGCCCTATGTGAGGTTGGGGAGAGAGGTTTTTGGAATTCAGGCTCATATTTTTGTCTCTTAAACTGTCATAGGTATTTAGCTAAAGTTTTCAGTACCTTCACAGCATTTAATTAGAAACATGGTGCGATAACATGTTTAGCGCCCTTAACACACAAATCAGTGATGACGTCTTCATTTGGGTATGGTATTGAATTTTTAGCAAACGTTTGGTCTTAAAAGTTATGACCAAATAAATGCCGCATTTAATGCTTTTGTTCGGTTATGAACTTTATATTCATTTCAAGGCTTTATCACCAATTCCTAACCAATTATTTCAACTTTCATGTTTTCTATCAGGAATACCGATTTTTAAACAATTGATGACATCTGCATTTTTAGCCGCGTGACAATGACAAATGTTAGGAAGTAGGTCGAAGTAAGGGACATTCCTGCCAAAATTTTCAATGCATTAAAATGCTGAAGGTAGTTTGGAAATCACAGCCCAAAGTTAGTTTGAAAATCAAATCATTTTTATATCTCAAAAGTTTTTACTCATGGAGGTATGGAAGGTTTTGTTTTGGACCGATATCCATCACATCGTATTTTGATAAAACGTAAACATTTGTGAAAAAACAAAAATTCTTCCCACTGGGAGCATTACAAAATTAACGGGAATGCCTGTTTAATTTGTCCAAGATTGGTTCCTATTACCTTACTTAAAGACGCTCTCCACCCATCGCTTATACCGATTTCTAGAGAGCCCAACTGAGGCAGGGCTAGTTTTCAATACAACAGAAGCTATAGGGAAGGTTAATGTCTATTTTTTTTTTTTTTTTTTGACTTTATAATGATGGCTTTCCCTCTAATACAATTTTTAGGAGTTTACTTCCAACTTACTTGGACGCGAATGGACGACATGTATACAGACGATTGCCAGGACAACACCTTATGCGTATTTCTCTACGAAAACCTTCCAAGCGCCACCGAAATATCACTGGAAGGAAAATACGAAGATAAAACTCTCGATATTACCTTTGGCATAACTACGGAGATTCAGATCAGAGATTCAAAATTTTATTTCATAAATGGAGAAATATTTTTGTCATTCAATTTTCGTAAATATGACAGAAACTTTGCAGTTGGTGTTCGGTGTACGTTACTGTACAGAGACCCCAGCTCAACCATAATTCAAGGAGATCTTAAAATCACTGGTAAATTATTTGACTCCTGCTTCAACCCTTTTTCTATAAGAAGCTGGCAGATTTAGCTACTTTCGAAAATTTCTTAACAAATAGTGGAATAAATCGATGGAATAAACCTGCGTTAGAATGAAACGCAGTGCCAAAGTCATAACTTCCTTTCTATTTAGGACTTTAGCGCCTTTTCTCGATATCACACTTACTCTCGGGACATCAAATATTGGCTCTTTAAGAAACCAGACCTACACCAAAGTTTAGGTCACTTTAAATGAAAGTTGGTGTTGCGAACAAAAAGCAGATTAGCCACTCGCCGCTTGTTTTTTAAAAAGAACTCTTTAAGTACAAGGAGAGGCAGAGATGGGAATCTGCTCTTCCCACCTTTAAGTTCTGAAAATTTTCCAATGACACTTTAGACAGTGGTTTTGTGACGTCATCTGTAACTGATGGCGCCATCTATTTTTGTTGTAGTCAGCGTGTCAAAATTGGTTGAAAACGGATAAACTCTAATCCTATTTATGCGGAGCTTTTTGAGGATCAAATGAACCTGGGTGGGGGCGGATTCCCCCCCCCCCTGCCAATTCAGAAAATACTAATGCTATGGTAAAGGAATTCGCTACATACTTAAAACAATTCTTCTTTGGCATAACAAAACACTTATCGTATAAGGACGTCATCAAAAAGAGATTATATAATCGCTTTTCCCACCAATGGTAGGGCGAAATTGGCCAAAATAGGCCTAACTAAGGCATGGCACTTTGGATCTACAAAAGCTCTTTTAATGCTGTTTTCACCAAACATCTTTAAATCCTAAAAGCTTTCACATATCATCCGGGTTTCCTGATAATCGTCACGGAAATTCGGTTTTTTCCGGATTCGGGCCAAAAATTGGCTTTACCGTGGCTCAAAAGGGCCATTTTAACGAAACGTTGCCAGGTAATTTTTACACATACTAAAAGTCGTAAAATTTTACGGTGTTTCAAGTTATAGTTTTTGAATTTTTAACGAAAATAGAGCATTGTGGCGGAATCCGCCCTCCCCAGTATTAATTAGTTTAAAGGAAGAAAGCTTTTTATATGCAATTTTCACGAAGGTGTTACTCTTTCAATCTTGTGTTAGATATGTTACGATGCTTTTTAAAACCATTCTGAAGATTGGTAAGTTTTCCTCCGATAAGGGTCCAAAAGGTGGTTACTTTAGCGACTGGTCAAAATGATTAACAGAAACTTTTTCACCAAAATGCTGCTAACGAAACTTCATTAAGAGCCACAAAGACCTTTGTGGTAGCTGCAACAATAGTGGAACTTGGAAAAGAAACCGAGTGAGGTCTGGTCCATATATTTTTCTAGTCCCAATCAGGCCCGTAGCTATGGGGGGGGGCATGGGGGGGCATTGCACCCCCTGATTAAAATTTTTTAGGGGCAATGCCCCCCCCCCTTCAAAATATTCCTTTTGATTTTTATAAGTAGGTATCTTTTTCTTGGAACACGTGAAATGAATTTCTATTTACCACAAAATAAGTATACTCCAAGAAATAATGATTTGATAGCGGGACCATTATTTAAACTAACTTACCAACAGTTCTGTATCGACTGTAGAGGACCACATTTATGGAACCAATACATATTAAACGGTATGAAGGAACTAGAAAGTAGTCAGACATATTGTGCTTTCAAAAACAAACTTAAAACTGATATAATTGAACTAGGAAATGCAACAGAAACCTTCAACACATAAGACTATAGGTAACTAATCCTAAAAAACGCTCTTCTGACCATATAATTTCTCTCAGAGC